>JALKBU010000623.1:0-30405 GCA_023091735.1 Trichomonas tenax | reverse complement strand
TTTATATATCCACAGCATTTTAGATGGGAAAATTTTTCATTTGCCACCAAAATTAGACCTTAAATATTCATACTGGTGGAGAAAAATCGAGATGTTTGAGTAGACGTAGAAAATTCAGTGACGCCGAATTTGATTATAAATTAAGTGGTTTGTTTAGATGACATACAGCGCAGACATCAAATACTTGTTTTCATATTGAAAAAAAAAACATATAAATATATGTGATAAATCACTTATATCATTTGGTGATTAATTCCAAAATTGAGAGGGAATTTGATTAGTTGATATGTGGCGGAACGTGTTATTAATCGAAAAAGGGGCTTGGTCCAACGGAAGGGCACGGATAAAATCTCATTTGTCCAACTGAAAAATAACATTTTAGCTTATTTTTAATTTCAATTCTGAAAGGAGTCGGCCACTGCATCATGCCCCAATACAGCTATTGTCCTTTAAATCAAATTTATTTAACACGGACGAAAACTTAAAAAGTTGTAATGTTATTGAAAAATTCTTCAAATTCTATTAAAACTAGAGGAAATTCACATGTTTAAGAAAATCAAAATAAGTACAAATATAGAAGAATATATGGAGATATATTTAGCATGTAAAATGATCATTTTTGAAAAAGATTTCATGATAAAAAAACAATAAAAATGTTAGAAATTTTGTGTATCAATATTACATCAATAGAAGTATCCAAAAATCAATGAAAGAAAGAGTGACGATAATGCTGGTATAAAATTTGACACAAGAAACTCAAGAAATAGTTGAATTTAACTCAGGATCAATGAAATGCATCGTCATCGGCTCTAGCGGCGTCGGCAAAACTGCCCTCACAAAGAGGCTCATCGAAAACATGTTCTATGAGCACTTACAGTCAACAATTGGTGTAGAGTACGAAATGACGACATTAGACATTGATGGACAGAAAGTTAAGCTCAATGTTTGGGATACTGCTGGATAGGAAAAGTTTAAATCTTTTTCTCGTGCATATTTTAGAGAAGCAGTTTGCGTATTGCTCGTTTTTGACCTTACAGACAAACAATCATTCGCGGATGTCAACTCATGGCTCTCTGATGTCCGTCAGCTTTGTGATCCTAATGTTGCGACTATCCTTGTTGCAAATAATTCTGATCTTACTCAGAAGAGGCTAATTTCTGCAGCAGAAGTCGAAGATTACGCAAGATCACTTAACTTATTGTCTATCGAAACTTCTGCTTTGTCAGGCGAAAATGTTCGTGAAGCATTCGTTCGTGCTGCAAGAGAAGCATGGAGAAGAATCAAATCTTCATCAGCAAATGATAACGAGCTTAATTTAGGTGAATCTGGATCTTCAAGCAAGGGTTGCTGTCAATTTTTGTTTTTTAAGCGAAAACATATAATTTATTCATTCTTGATAAGAGATGTTATGTATACAGTTTTATAAAATTCTATATTCATTACTAAATTCTGTATTTTTCAAAATTTTTTATAAAATAAATCTAATTTTTTTCAACACCCGCAAAACTATTGCTTTAATGTAGCTTGACTATATTGTCTGTAATCGCGTGCTTTTTTTTTTTCAATAAAAAATTTTCATATATGAAATTAAACTGGATAGAAGTAATATAATCTGTTGTTTTGTAGTGGTCTTATGGAAGTTGATAGGATTTTCATCGATGAATTTTTCATTTAACTAAACGATTGATATTTATATTGTTTTATTCAACAGGATTTGCTTCTATTCCACTAGTTGACTTTATTTCAGCTGTGGTTTGACATCTCTATCAGGATTTTTCTCATCTTCGACAATGAGTGGAATATAAAATGTAGGAATGTTAAGCGGTCTATCTGGAATTAATTCAATGCTAATTCTAGTATTTCGAACTATATTATCTTTCAATTCGATCTGCTTAATCGCGTAAACTGCATCTTCCGGTGTTTCAAATTGAATATAAGCGGTATTATCACGCACTTCTATTTGTTTGATATAACCATAAGTTCGGAAATCTTCGAATATAATTCTTCTCGTTACTGGTGGTTTGTATCCATATATGGATATTGTTCGGCTATGCAAATCTTTTGATGACCTTCCTTCTCTTGAATAATCTTTGCGGCGCTCCTCGCGTGGAGGATATGAAGATCTCGATTCGTAATCTCTCTGCGGATAATTTCTTTGCGGGTAATCTGATTGTCTGTAGTTGTTGTAGCTTCTTTCTTGCTGTGGTTCTTGCCTTGGATACTGCGCAGGTGTGGCTGGCGCTGCTGGACGTGTTTCTGCAACAACGCCAACGGCCACTGGGGCAGATGCTGTAATGAGAGATCCGTTGATTAATGTTGATTCCATTTTTGCATGAAGTTCTTTCGCAACTTCCTCGCTGCCGACATAAACTTGGCAATTATCCTTTCCTGGGACGATCTTTTTAATGTCTGGGAATCCGTTTTCATTCAAGTAGGCCTTGATTTTGTCTGGACTTGAAAAGAGTGGTGAAATCGTTACATAATATTCCTGCAACATTTTGTGAAAAGTGACATCCTAAAAGTGACTTGGTTTTGACTTTACAAAATTTCTCTCTCCTTTTACATGCCAATTATTTTTCGATTTCGCATTTATAAATCTCGCTTTTTCACTCATCAAGCACAATACAATGAGAGGCATTTAATATTTCCTTTCAATTTAAAACTAAAATACACTATTATATGCTTAAATTTGGAAGTTTTCTCGAAGAAAGTGATTTTTAGATATAATTTACATGTCAAATTAGTTGAATTCGCTATTTTTGAGAGATTGGATATATAAAATGGAGCCAATAATATATGAAATAGCGAAAGCTAAATGAAGGGAGTGTTCTTATAAAGTTCAGCATTCGATTTGTTGAGTTTTTGAAATGAAATGGAAATGATCAGTTTACGTGACAGAAATGAGAAATATGGCATTTTGTCAGCATGACGATTATTTATATTATTTTTCATGGTTGATTTTCACAGCCAAGGTTTCGTGTTTTGGACATCTGCGATCCTCCTCGCGATCAGCGTCCCAGTCTCCATCATCTACGCCTTCATTGTCAACAACTACCTCAAAGGAATGATGATAGTTATTTACGTGAGTGCAGCATTATTTGTCGCATTCGTCCCGAACTGGTGGTGCCTTAATAAGCACAAACCAAACTGGCAGCCAGACACTGCTTACAAAGAGCCGACCCTGACAAACTCATCAAAGCGCCCAATGGGCAAGGCAAAGCATAATTAGGCTTAACGGTCGAATTTTGTAATAGAAAATGTTTTATATTAACAAATAATTCTCAATTTATTTGCTTCGAAATTTCAATTTATACACGATTGAACAATTTCAGTTGCAATAATAAATACTACTTTATACAATCATTTTTATCCAGTGTTCCCCTAGTTTTATAAAAAATATATTTATCTGAATAGATATTATTGGATTGAACCCAAAAATAAATCATGCAATTCACATAATCCAACAATGCATAACATTTCTCATATTTATTTAGAATATCATCTTAATACAAAAAATTTGATTTTTGAAAACATCTATATTTCATGAGAGAGGGGGAAAAATTCTTACCGTCATCACTAGGGTGGAAAAGTACAACCATAGACCTCGCCCCAATTCTTTATGGCAAACTTTAAAATGTGACCATATGTTATACACAGATATATAGTACTCAGACAGGGGACCTCACTATATAAGTTTCATTATATATTCATAAGATTTGCAACTTTTCTAATTGAAATTAACGACGAATATTGCCTGTTCCGTGTGCTTTTATGAAGTTCTTGATGGATCGCATTGCGATAAAATCAAATGCAAGTGTGTTATATCGATTTCCCGAAAAAATGTATTCGAACAATATATGCATATAAACCAAACATTGTTTTTTAGCTAATGATGAGTGTATATCAATTACATACTCAAAGCAGAAAACAAATATTACTAAAGTGATAGATTAATACATTTATTTATTATGAATCGAATATTTAGATTGTTTAAAAACCCATAAAAAGGTGTTAATACATAATTTCGTGTAGGATTTATGCTGTTGTATTATTAGATGCAATCCAAACGCATAAAAAAAAATAGAAATCAATAATTTCGAGCTAAAAACTCATATATGCAACTATATTCCGTTAAAATACAGTAGATTCGCGTAAAAGAGTGATTTTTGAAAGATTTTGTTTGATCCCTATTTGAAGGTATATATCCTCATCTGGCGTGGTGCCATACTAAAATCTGGCAAACGAAAGTGTGAGAGAGATCCAATCCTTAAGTTCATCTATTACTTTTTGAATGTGCACAATCTGTAATCAGTGGCATTAGATGCATCAATATGAATTCGAAAAATTTTGTAAATTATTCAAACATTGCATCAAAAACCAACTTCTGGACATCATCCTATCATGATTTGGGCTTTTGTCGTCTTTTGGATTGTCAAAAAGCCTCTTTTTGTTACTTTTGTCTTTCTATTCCAGTTATAACCATAAAGATGAGATTTTGATGATTTTACAAGATACACTATATAAAAGAATTAACTATATAGATGAATACACATACAAAATGTATATTGATTAATATAGTTTCGAACATCATATAACTTATTCATCATCATTTTTCAAAATATCATCCGAATGCAAATAAAGCACCCATATCCAGGAGAGAGTAGAAACATATGAAATAAAGCGAAAATGTAACAGTTCAGTTCATCTGATATCTGAATTAAAAGAAGTGTATCAACTCTGGGGGTCAGAACCAGATCAAACATGTATGGACAAATATAACTCTTATGTGATGCAATACATAGTTGTAGTGTTAAACATATATAATATCGTTTCATATTTTTCATTAACGATTTGATATCAGCTTATTATTGAGTAAATAGCAATATTTATTATAAATATATCACATGCCAACAACATAGTAACATATTGCAAATAATACAAGCTCCTAATTGAATAATTGTTCAGTATCTTAATTTATAAATACACAAAATCATTGCGGAGATGACAATATGCATAGATGCATGCACATATTACATGTTTTTAATGTGATACACCAACTTATACTCATAGCCTCCCAATGAATTTGCTGAAATTATTGATTAATATAAATAAAGTATTCAAAAATAAAAACGATGGAAAAATAATTAGCATCATATATACTATTTTATTAATGTAAACAGTGTCAAATAAATTGTGAAAAAACGTGACTTTTAACCTTATCCATTTTTTATAATATGTTTATTATAACATTTACATAATGGTAATGCTAATTTTGCCAATTTTGGCCGCTAAAAACCAAATTTGAGAGTTAAAACATTTCTGATTTAAATAAATCCAAAAAAGTGGCAACGTTAGGTGAAAACGATGAAATAAATAAAATGGAGCATGAACTATTAGGAAACAGTGGTGGATTCAATGAATTTTCAGCAGCAGAAACAGCACCACCGAAATTAGAGAGGATGCTGTTCTTCTTGCTTGGTAATGCCGGACTTCTTGCTTTTAATATTATTATTAATGCCATTGATATATTTGCATCTTCAAGTGGTAGAGAAGATATCGGTATGTATTTAAACTGGGCATATAATATACCATGCTCATTAATGGCATTCATTTTGTGTTTTCTCAAGCCGAAAAATTTGCTAGTAACGTTAGTAACAGCAATGATTGCAAGTATCATTGTTATGGCTGTGCTTCCTATCTTATTTTTCGTTAAGGCATCTCAGAAGGCAGTTTTTTATTCAACGTTAGTATTAGTTGGAATCACTGGTGTTACATCATCAACGATATTCTCATCATCATTCTCATTTGCCGCTCAGTATAATGGTGCATCGATTCCTTTTGTTGCCGTAGGAAATGGATTATGCGGAATTATTGCATCAGCTCTTCGTCTTATAACAAAAGCAATCAAGGACACACCTGTTATTAATGCTATATATTTCGCTATTGCAGCCGTTATCCTAACCTTCACTTTAATATATTTCATTTTCAAATCGCGTAAAACAAATATTAGATCAAAGCTCGTTTCTCAATATGTTGAGAAGTCTGCAAAGGCTGATTCGAGGCTCGTTTTCAGCAAAATCTGGATTCAATGGATTTCCGTATTCCTCAACTTTTGCATTACTTTATCGATGTTCCCTGGCTTTCTTGTTCAAGTCAAATCTCCCGAAAGGCTTAAGAGTTGGTCACCAGTCATCATCACATCAACATTTTGCTTATTTGATTTCATCGGAAGATCAATTCCCTCATATTCGAAGCCATTCCCTTCGATCAAGTTTTCGTGGGTTCCGATCATAACGAGACTCCTTTTCTATGGAATCTTCATCTGCTCTATCATGGGAGTCATCAAGGTGAACGAGCCTTACTGGACATACGGATGGACAGCAGTTTTCGCGATCACAAATGGATACTCAGGAACTGTTTGTATGATGTATGGAAACTCACATCCAGACGTCAAAAGGCCCGAAGATATTGGATTCGCTGGCTTCCTTATGCCATTTGCTGTAAATGCTGGTATTCTCACGGCCATGGTAATCCAGTTTGCTATGCCGAAAGTGAAATAAAAATGATATAAAACAAATATATAACATACAATTTAATATAACGCCTATTTTCTATAACTATTCCCTTCATTAACCATTCTCCTAAGGCACGCACGCAATCCCAGCGCTTTGGTTACAGGAACAACAATATTAGGCTTCTTTGGAGCTGGCATAACATTGTTGAATAAACCTCGCACATTAAACAGAGCTTTATCTGATTTAATATGGGTTCTAAGATACTCAGTCATCTTGTCACTTTGGATAATCCTGTTAAAGATCTCTTTGTTGTGGGATGAACCAAGGTTAATAATTTTGATAATTTCTTTCAAAACAGAATCTTCCTTGACTTCTGCTTTAGCAAGTTTTTCTTCAAGCTGAGTGTATTCCTCCCTGAGCCAAGGATGCTGGGTGATTTCTTCAAGAGTGATTCTTTTCTTTGGATCTTTAACAAGCATCTTCAAGATCAATTCATTGACAAGAGGATACTGATTGTTGGGGAGTTGAACGGGCTCCATTACGATCTTTCTCGCCGCTAGTTGAGAATTTTGATCGACAAATGGAAGAATACCGAAAATGAGTGCGTACAATATGATCCCGGCACTCCATACATCAACAGAGAATGAATAACCATGTCCGAGAATCAGCTCAGGAGCAGCATAAAGAATAGATCCGCACTGTGTCTGCAGGATATCGGTCATAAGGTTAAACAGGTATTAGATAAAAGTTGGAGAGTTATCAATCGATTAACTCCAATATTGAAGTGATGTAATGTATAATTTATTTTTGTTCTCTGAATGAATCAAAGTAATCACTTATATTTTCATGTAATTTTGGAAGATGTTCTTTATAAATTCAAATAGTTGTTCCCCTTATGTCGTACTCAGAGCCTGGAAATGTATTTCTTATTATATCCTTTACGTCTTCATTTGGAGTCATTGCAACAGGTAAATTTTCACGATAGAACCAACATTTATGGGATGATTTGATTTTAGCAATTACTGAAAATGTTCTTCTGTTTCTTCTTACTAAATTTAATAATATCATATCTGGATCTTCAACTTCTTCAGTATATATCATATATTTATAATTCTTTTCCTTATTTAATGGAACTGAACGAGGGATTCTTTCCTTTATCTCTTCATCTTTGGTTTCAATAACTTTTTGCATTTCTTCTCGTTCCCATTATTGGATTCCCTGCTTTAGCTCCAAATATTCCACCGATTGCTGTGCCAACCGTTTTCGCTATTGGTGCAACTACTTTAGCAACATGTTTTATTACTTTATTATGAACCCATTTTGCAGCGTTTATGATACCATTCCATATTTTCTTAAAAAAATCCAGCAGCCATTTTTTATTATTGAATAAAAAACTAATTTATATTGATATATGAAGTATGTATTATATGAATTCAAATTAATAACACTATATAAGCCTTCACGATAATGAAATCAAAATTGCCTATAACAGAAAATATGTGATATTAACTAATATGTGGCGAGTATAAAATATATTGATGTTAGTAAGATGTTTTATCTAGTTGGTTATCATTGTTATTGCTTCATTGTCGATATACACTCTAAATTAATATCTCAAAAGTGACTGAATACCGATGTGTTATTTGGAGTGCATCACATTAAGAAGATCATAAGCAGCATATCAGTTATTATACTCATATACTATAGTACTGTTATATACTTTTGCATCAAGTTGTATATTTTTGTTGAATTCTTTCTATCTATTATACATACTATATAATATTCATATATCTATTCAACAGTTTGATATCCCTCTTTAAATCTTGATTTGTCAAAATAATGCTTTGAAATTCACATTTTTTTTCTACATATGGAATTAAACACATTACTTGCATATTAAACACATCCAATTGTATCTGACAATACTGATTGAATCGAAGAATAACGACACGAGCGATTATGCAAAGTTCAGATAATCTTGAAAAATTGTGTTTGAAGGAATTTAAACCTTTGATCATGTAAAACACAACAAGTTAAAGCTATTTCCTTAATATTGAAAGGTTTTGCTCGAGTCAAACCAATGGCATATATAACCTTTAGCATTAACTAAACCACTACACTATAATTCAACATTCATCATTTTATTCAATGGTGACACTAAAATCTTGTTTAAAGAGAGGTGACTCAAAAAGGAAAAAATGCACCAACGCTGTTTCGAACAACTAAACTTTAATCAAAATCCACGACACCTCCTGCTTTAGACCTGTGGCTAAATTATTGTGAAATTGTTTTTTTTTTGAATTTCAAATTATGAAGCTAATCATACTGATGTTTTGGACAAGATCAGCAGAGCTATATGACACCCTATAAGTGTTGAATTAGATGAGCTAGGATTAGACCTTTTCTTCAAGATTACAGGCCCCCTCGTTTTGATTAATGGTGGATTAATTGGTGGATGCAATTTTGTGTATTCTTTTTTATGCTTATTTAAAAAAGTGAAAGCATAGATATGTAGGCATTAAACATTATATTAAATCAGTGATTATATTAAATAATTACTGTACTTAAAAAAGTGATGAAAAATACTTAACGTACAGTAAAGATTAATGGGTGAAAATATTGCAGAACTTAAAGCAAAACTTCAACAATTAAGAAACGAAAATCGCGTAATAAACATGCAAAATTTGATAATGCAGAACCAACTCAATGAAACGATCCAAGAAACGCAAGAATTGACAAAAACAAAATCTTATGAAGAAAGAAATTTCGATCAGGTTAGAAAAAACGTTGAAAAAGAACTAGACACAGAAGGGACACAGCACACAAAGATCAGAATGGAAAGAAGAAAAATGATTATGCTTGATATTCACAAATATACTGAAGAAAACAGACAACTTAGCGTTGACATCAAGGAATTGAAATCCCAGCTTGAACATGCTAAATTACTCCATAAATCTTTAGCTGCAAGAAGTAAAAAAGCTGCATCAAAAACTGCAAGAGCAAAATCTCCAGCAAAATAGATAAAGCACGAACTTTGTCTCATCAAGAACTTGCCTTTGAATTTGTTTTGTTTATTAAATATATAAATTTCGAAAATTATTAGTTTAGTTAATCACAATCGATGAAATCATATACATATGCAATACGCTATTCATATTTTAACTAATAAGGAACATATGTAAAAAATAGCTGTAAAAGAATATGTATTCCAATGGCGTTGCAAATAGATTGCTTCTCAGTTTTATTTTTTTGATATTGAATCTCCAAGAATCTCTTACAGGATCTTGAAATAATTTTCAGATAGAATCTCTGTAATGTAGAGTTGTTATGGGAAAATAGTAGCCCATGATCTTCGTTACACATATCCACATATGAGTAATTTTCCAAGTTTAGTCATATAAAATGGTTATATATATAGAATATGTAGAGCGGATTTTATTATAGTATAATCTGATGCACTAAAATCATCTACATAATGCCCTATGATGAAAGATAAACCTCATGCCATATGCCCACCTTCAGAGCCATTGAAGAGATAAAGCATGAATATTGGCCTTCAGCTCCACCTGAAATTTGTGTTACTCCAATTTCATCTGATATAATCCATTGTAGATCAATTTCAATTGCAATATTAATGAAAGATACACGATAGAAAATTTTTGACATGTAAAGTGGTGGTTTGCTGCCAATACAACGAATGCTCACTCGAAGCGATGAAAAGTCGTTCTTAGGATGGATGCGTGAAACAGGAAACATGTTCACTGGCGAGGAGTACAACTTGAGGCTCCGAATATGGATAACTAACAAGAGACAGATTCAATCACATAATGCAGCAAATCTCGGCTTCATATTAGCTTTAAACAAACTTGCACACCTTACACAGGCTAAATACAGATCACTCCTCGGTTTTAAGGTCAGAAAGACAGAAAATCAGCCAACAATCTTGAAATCACCGAAAAACGATGCAATTGACTGGAGACAGAAAGGTGTTGTCAATGAAATCCAAGATCGGCTTTTCTGCGGATCATGCTGAGCGTTTTCTGCAAGGGTGTCTCTAAGATCACAGGCATTCTTGACATCAAGACGAAGAGTGAAGCCGATTTACAAGAAAAAATTTCAACACTTGGTCCAGCTGCCATTGCTATCGATGCCTCTCAGTTTTCTTTCCAGTTCTATAAGAAGGGTATCTACAACGAGCCACACTGCGGCCAAGATGACTTAGCTCATGGCGTTGGATGCGTTGGTTTTGGTTTTGAAAAGAATGTTGCTTATTGGATTGTAAGAAACTCCTGGGGAAACACATGGAGCGACGCTGGCTATATTAGAATTAGCAAAGACAAGAATAACCAGTGTGGTGTTGCAACAATGGCGAGCATTCCATTAGTTAAATAAAGACACAATAGTTTAATAAGTATAACATCATTCATTTCCAAAAAAAGAGAGAATAATATCATCGGAATCTTATGTATGAAAGTCGTGATAGAACTTGACTTTGATTGCAAACTTTCCGTTTTACCCTTTCAAAGATATATTCAAATAATGGAATATCCGCGTGGTATTGACCAGTTGATAGAAAATTCAACTTCAGAGTTGATAGCATTGCACTAAACGTTATAATATTTATAGTGGAGGCTGATCCAATAGTAATCCTGTTTATTATTTGAAAGGAGCAGCAATGAAAAGGCTGATTGAATCTGGAGCTCCAGGGCCACTATTGAAATTTGTCATTCCAAAAATGTTATTTGTTTCGCCATATGGACCATTAAAAACACAGCTCATTACATAAATAGTTTTTTCGTCATTTTTTATAATCATAGCATTTGTAGATTGGGTCGAAGGATTGTCAACAAAATTGCACATATTGATATGCGTGTTTGTACTCTGAAAATTCAAAACAACTCCACTTGAATGAGAATTGTTACCAAAAGATGATAAATTCAAACTATTCTCTGAATTTGATTCAAAAACTTGGAATTCCCGAAATTTGATTTACACTGTTTCTGCTAGAGTTAAGGGATGAAACAGCAATATTTCCGTATTGAAAAGAAATCATATAATTAGAGGTTGGGGCGTTACAACCAGAAACAGAGCTTTCAATTATATAAAGTAAATTGCACAATTGCTGATATTACGAAATAAACAATAAGAATGTAAAATTTTGATTGTGTTATATTAATATAGAATATTTATAACAGAATCAACTAAATTAATAAACTTACTATTATTATACATTTAATAAACTTACTATTATATACATTTAATAAACTTACTATTATATACATTTATAACAGAATCAGAATTTGAGTTTTTGATGCTTTCATTAATTAGTGAATATTCTCTTCCTTGGAATTTAGATTCATAGAAGAGCTTCCAGAAGTAGCCAGAGGGCCGATCTCTATGTGCATTGGAATCAGCTCGAAATTCATGAAGTAACTGAAAAAAAACCACATATTAATTAATGATAAAATGTCACTTACCAAAAGTTGTCACGAAAAAGTGATACAAAAGTGACAATATCTGACATGTAAAATTGTAGGAATCTCTAGTTTTATATGTCAAAATATTAATATTTTTGACATGTAAAGTCATATAAGCATTCAAATTATGTATTAGTTTTATTTCAAAATCGCGTCGGATGGGAAGAACTGGGGACTACATTATCTTGTGTGTAAAGTGTCAGATTATCAGATTTTTAAAAGGTTATATTTGATGTAAAGTGAAAAATGCCAAAAAATAATAAAGGGGGAATATCTATTTGAATTTGATGTGGCATTAAAACGGAGATTTCGTGCCTTTTTGCTGTATGTGCAACTATGCCACACCCTGTAGCTGCACACAGTATCACGAAGTTATCTCATCAACAGAACCGAGATTCCTCGCTTCTTTAGCGGCGATTGCCTCAGCTTCATGTGCTACTAAGAATTCAAATTTGAATACTCACCCCTCTACTTTCTAATCTGAAACATATACTTTTATTTGGCAAATATCATTTTACTTGACAAAATAAATTTTTAATCGTTTTTGACTACTTTCTAATACCAAAAAACTGATAATCTGACACTTTACTCATTGACACGCAAAACAACATTGACACAGGTACCACACATGTTAGTTGCTAAACGCACAGTCCTTCCTTTCATTAAGAAATCAAAGACTTCAGAATGCCTCTGAAGAGCAAAATTAAATGCTTGATTGGGACTTGTAGCCAAGGTGCTAGCAATCAGGTCCACAGTTTTTCTTTTCAAAAGCATTCTGTAGAGTAAATCGCTGATTATTTCGAAGATCGAGTCTGAAAGGAAGAACTGTGGACTGGATTGCTAGCATTTTGGCTACCAGTGCCAATGAAGCACTTAATTTTTCTTTTCAAAGTAAATTTAAACAAATATAGGATATCATTCTTCCAAAAATCATTTATAATCACATGCCACGTAAATATTTATTTGTCGAATATACATGTTTACATGTCAAATATCACCACTTTTGTATCACTTTTTTGTGACAACTTTAGGTACGCAACATTAATTAAAGTCCAACACGAAACATTTTCACAAAAGTGACATGGTCGACCCCTCAATTCCCACTTTTTCCCCTTCAAAAGCAATGTAAACATTAGAAAAAAATCTGACGTTTTGTGTAACACTTTCGTGCAACTCCATATTGGAGGCACTTTAGAAGGTTTTTACGCAACAGTGATGCATCAGGTAATGCTGCAAAAGCATCTTGAGCACTTTGGATGTGCGCATTATCTATCCATCGCGTAGTGAATGAGTGATTGCACACATTTTGTGCTCAAACAAGGCTTTGGAGTATGCAGTTCAAAATCCATATTACAACATGTTCAAAACTATTATTATTTGATATAGATAATTTAGGTTTACCAGGATTAATAATAATATTTTCTTAAGTTTTAGTACTATAAGATGTTTGTATTTTTATGTAATCGTTTTCATCACAAAATATTATAATTGAATTGAAAGAAACGTTTTTAATACGCATCATAATATTCTCATTATCATATAATGGTATTTCTATGTTAATATTTATCTTATTGTAATTTACTAAACCTGTTGATTTGGCGTCACTGAATTTTCTACGCCTACTCAAACATCTCGATTTTTCATTTGCCACCAAAATTAGACCTTAAATATTCATACTGGTGGAGAAAAATCGAGATGTTTGAGTAGGCGTAGAAAATTCAGTGACGCCTGTTGATTTCAAATAGAAATACATGTTTTTTTTTTTAATTTTAAAATGTCAGTTGCTCCATATTCATATATTAGCGAAAGATCTAAGTGTTTAGTATTTGATAAATACAGATTAAGTTTTGATGATATAAGCACCATCATTAAAATCATTCATTATCTTTGATAATTCTCCACCAGTGAAGCCTAAAGACCTTATATCAAAAATTTTGATATTCATTTAAATAAAAATAAAAATTAATAATTAACAAATTAAGTTTTAAATTGAAAGAAATAACAGGTAAACGATGAGTATCAAAAGTAACTAAACCATACCTGATGAATGCCAATTGTTATAAGAAATTAAATAAATTTTATCTTTATTTTTACATCTTTCGTCATCAGCAACCTTTACAGCATATTTATCACTTTTGACACTCGACTTTGGTCACTGTTTATGTAAGAAATAACTTGTTTCCCACTATAAATGACTAAATCAATGAAAAAGAATCCCTTATTTCCTCAAATCATTACCTTAAAACAGTCAATTTCTTTTTCCAAGTCTGTATTTACCCCCAAAATTCAACATAAATGACCCTAAATCCTCATTTCTACATCGAAATTAATTTAAAACATCAAAATTTAAGCAAATGAAGCCATTAATTCAAACATAGACATAGAAATTGATTTAAAACATCAAAAATTCAACATAAACACTCAAAAAGAATTTTTAAAATTTATTAAGTCTTAAGACTTAAAATTTTAAAATCCTTTCCCTTTCTTTTCTTAGTTAGTTAAAAATAAATTAGCCTTAATCCACAAATGATTTAAAACACCGAAATCTTAAAATCTTACCGTGAAAACTTCACAAAATCATTAAATTTCTTCATTTATCAAATTTCCAGCCTGTTCAATAATGTTGTAATTCATTTTCCGAATTCTTTTTATTATCTCCCTTTCAAGTTCTGGGTCACCAGACACCATATTTGGCTAACGGGAAAATTCATTATTTTTGATAATGTAGTATGTGGTGTGTCATTATAAATCCTCACTAAGGTATACATAAACATTTATAAATACAACGTAACAATTCATCATCTACGTGTAATTTATAGTAGTTGTCGGCGTTAAAATAATCAACTTTATGACCATTTTGTTTATGGTGTATGCATTTAAAGTTAACTTTGTTGTAAATGTTTTGCAATAATTCGTGCATTCTGACTTTAGCAATGATTTCCGATAATGGAAAATATACATGACTGTGAGTATTTTCGATGAACAATAAACGACCAATACGACCATTTCCATCATGATGCGGATGAATTCTTTCGTAAAGTAAATAAAATATAAATCCTATTGCTTCCATATCTAACTTACATATGTACTTATAATCATCGCTGAAGTCATCACAATTGTCTTCATATTCATACTTTTGAAGATTATAATAATAATTAACTAAATTTTGGAGTTGGTCGGGTTCAATATCAGATGCTTTCATTCCGATATTATAAAATACTTCTTTCCATGTATTGATATTATTACCTTTAGCAACACCAACGAATCCTTCATTTTCATCATTTGCGCTTCTATAACAATTATCTTTTTTAAACAGTATTGAATATAATTCTTCTATTTTAGGAATGCAACACTTTTTATTTAAATATTCATCAACTTCAGTTAATATTGACTCACTAATATCTTTATCTTTTTCGTTTTTAATCGATAAATTTAAATAATATTTAAATATTTTGGAAATTTGTGACAAACTCATGTTAGATTCATTTATGTTGGTGTTGATATTATTAAGCAATGTTTTATAATATTCTAAATTACTGATATCAACGGTAATATTAAATTTAGTATTTTCAACGTTACTATTAATTTCATTATTTTGCATATTTTATTTTTATAAAAAAAAAATTATTTATTACTAGTATCATGATGATTGTTCTTTAACCCATTCAGGATTTAAACCACGACCTGTTTTAATAGGTGTTGAGTCTTCAATTTTATGACACGAATTGTCTAGCGTAGCCTCATTTTTAATTATATTTTGATGAGTTTTAATTGAAAATTCATTAACTTTTAATTGATTAATTCCCCATTTCTTCATAAGCTCAGGCGAAACGATAGCCATATATATAGATTATTTCAGACAAATAAAAAAATAATTATTTTAAAATTAAATTAAAAATTTAGTTGCTCGGAATTACAATATAAATATATATGTTGGAATACATCCTCTATATATAGAATGGCAAATAACCCTCTCACTATACTACTGGGGGATGAAATTTTAGAATCGTTTCAAACTCTCAGAGATCATGGACAAACATATTCCCCATCTGTCTGTATTACCATAAAGCCAGATGTTGATTATTGGCCGAGATAAGGCCAAAAATACAAACTATTCCAAAAATTTTCGGTATAGTTTGTCTTCTCCTCCATCACTTCTACATTTCAGCCATGCATAAAAATAAAATAATAAATAACATATTAAATTTGGCTTAGATACACAACAGCTGTCTTGATTTTAATTAAAAAATCTCAAAGAAAATGTAAGGAAATTAATTTGCAAACAAACCTTATTTTTATTTCACTTAAAAAATTGAGAAGTTTACAAAAATATTTTACAAAGTATTCATTTCTTCACTAAATAAAACGAATTGCAATTTCCAACACATGCAATTATTCATGAATAGATATAGCATGAACATAAACCTCATTATTAGATCAAAAATCCGAAAATTTAAAAACTCCAAATAAAATATTTAAACTATATTTTTCAAAACATAGCTTGATAGCACTTCTCTGTTGTCAAACCTCAGATGACAGGCTGGTTTTTAGTAATTCATATTTTATATTTTTCAAAAAAACAACAGATTCGACTCTTGTGACGATGAACCTGTTAAAAATCCTATCGTTGTCTTAATTCTCAGTATTCACAACGTTTTATTTAATAAATTCGATATTCGAAATTTCATAAAACTTATAGATATATAAATTTCATATGTATTTTGTATTGATTGTCTCTGTTCTATGTATGCGAGGACAAATTAGTCGCATATCTCATGATTTTTTAGTGGCCAAATTCGATTTATAGGGGAAATTATCGATATAGTTAAGTAATATTTTGATTTTAAAGTTACGTTTTGGATTGCTATATTGTTGCATTATGTGAAATTTCATGAAAAATATTGCTTTGCCATGAAATCATTCAGAATTCTGACGCTGATTCATTTTTGTCACTTTTCAAAGTTCGGATGGAGGCTCTTGATATCGTCGCAGCACCAGCAACAAACTTCGTCAAGTCATGCGTCAAAGTCCTTAAGCGCTGCTCTCTTCCAAGCACAAAGACACTTAAGGATACAGCATCCGCCTCAGCAGTTGGCTTCTTGATCCTCGGTTCAGTCGGCTTCATCTTCAAAGTCGTCGCATATCCGATCAACAACGTCATCATCGGCGGCCTTGGTCAGTAAACTGTACGTCATTTCACTAGATATTAGCAACTAAAATTCTATTATATAGTTATAACAAAATCACAAACATTGTTCTCTTGTCACTCCTTGTAAGAAATGAAATTACACAAAAATTGAATTTGGAAGCTGAACAATTTTTTTTTGATTTTTTCAAAATTCATTTCATTTCTACCAACTAATACTACAATATCCTACAGTTACCACTGAAATATGAGTTCACATGGTAATCGTTCGATAAAAGATTAATATATTTCTTTCTTTCTATGTATCCATTTTCGCATAACATGCATCCAATACCTGCGTAGTTTTCTGTTGACTGGAGCTGTGCCGAGTTACTGAATTGAACAATGATATTTATTGAAATCCCCAATTTAAGTCTTAATCTATAAAATTTGATAATTTCTGTTTCTATTGCTTCTGGTGAGTATCATCATATATATAAAATGATATAATAAAAATTTTATTTTACTAAATTAAAATTAAGAATAAGTCTGGATGGGAACCATATCATTACAATCTAATGCAGTCCGCGGGTGTGTGGCATCACTATATAACAAAGAAACAATTTCTCCGCGAATTTCACTTTCAAGGAGAAAATAAAAATAATCATAAATGAAGTCCTTCACGTTTAATCAGCTTCTCTTTTTATTTCAAGAGGAGCAGCCACCGGACTTCATTGTCTGGAAGTACCGAAGGGAGCGATTCTGCTCGGTTTTGGGCTCCGATCTCATCGGATACACAGATGCGGAATTAAATACGATTTTTTCAAACTGGGAAAATTCAATACAATCATGTATCAACTCTCCATCGATATCTAAGCAACTTACATCGCTAATCGCAGTTTCTGTTCTAACATATTTCAAACGAAAATATGATTCTTTCTCAAAATATTTCTCTTCTATGCAACAGCTTGCATCATCGCACGAAAAATGCGTTTGCTGTGCTGCTGTCCAAACCATTTCGTGGGCAGCCGAAGAAAATATCGAAAATAAAAGTTTCTTGCGACAAATTGTTGAATCTGCAAAAAATTGGCTCGAATCTTCAAACAAAGAGAAGCTCATATTTAACTCTCTTTACATTCTCAAAGAAGTTGGAAAAACACTTCCCAAAGACGTATTTAGCGTAACCGCGAAATTTTTTTTCCCGGAAATATGGGATTCTGTTTGTTCCCCAGACAGTGATTTGAGGCATGCAGCAATTTCCGTTGCAGAAATTCACTTACAGAACATGCCACATCACTCATCAGATCCATTTGCTGAATTTCATTTCAAAAACTGCTGCAATTATCTCCAGAAGCGAACGGGGCCATTAATTGGGTCTGTTTTGAGCTGCAGAACGCTGTTACACGTATCTCCTTCTGTTGTTAATATTCCCACAATGATAGAATACCTTCATTTAATCATTCCGACGGCAGATCTCGAATTAGCGAAAGAGTGTTTTGACTTTTTAATCGAAATTGCAGGAGATCCTTCTAATTTTAATATGCAATTAACAAAGAAAACGATTATGCTTTTAAGAATGTCTATCAATCGATTCCCAGAAGAAACTATATTCCTCTCCGATATTTCAAAGTTTATTTACCGCTTGAATATGGATCAAAGTTTGATTTCATCAATTGTTGATGCTGTCACACTCATTGTTCAAGACTCGCACTTATCGCCAATCTTCGAACCAGCATTTGACGTTTTGCAGTCACTTCTTAAGAAATATCCAAATTATGCAGTTTCTGTTTCATTATTCCAAAATGCCACCATCTGCCACGGCTATATTTCATGTCTTTCGTTGCAACAATCACATATTCCGCTTCTTAAATCTACATTAACAGAACAATTTGCTGTTTATTTGCAAACAAAGAAACCAAATGACTCTCTTATATGCATAGAGATGGTTTCGCAGTTCGCGAGCCAAATTTTCGATGAACTTGATGCCGTTTTCGAGATGACAAGTCATTTTGCTTATTCTGAAGATCAAAATGTGAGAATTGCAATGGCGAAGACCCTTCCTATCTTTAAACTTCATGAATCAAACGAATTACTCTTGCATCTCGCCATATACGATAAATCTAAAGAAGTTAGACTTGCAGCATTGAATGAACTTTCGAAATCAGACAACTTCCCGCAAATTACTCAACTTCTTTCTGATCCATCATATAAAGTTCGTGCAGCAGCTGTTGAAAGAGTTGCAGCGATGGCCGAGTCAATGCCTTTCATGATCATTCCAACAATCATCGATTTCCTCAACACGTTCATCATTTCAAATGTTTGCTATGTTCAAAACACAAAGAGGAGTGCAAAAGCAAGTTCTCTTCTTCCAGCAATCGCGAAATACTTTACACCATATAACTTACCATCGATTCCATTGATTGGATGGGTCTGCATCCACTTTCTTTTGAACGGAGCTGATTTCCCAGACAGCATTCCAACGCGTATTCGCAGCAGAAAGCAGTCAAACGTGATGACACAAATCAAGCTTGCAAACACGAAAGTTTTGGACTTGAGAGAAGTTATGCACAAAGATTTTGTTAATTTCGTTGATGACAAAGATGTCAAGAATCGCACCATTATCTATTATATCGAAAACGAGAGATGGATTGAAGCGCGTGCTGCCCATTTGTTCGATACTCTTGGTGTTCTCGCTGCTCAGCTTCAGCCATACATTTTCCAAATTATTCCTGTTTACGAAATCGTTTTCGGAGAAAGACATACGGACAATGTCTACATCGCAGCTTTGAACTCACTTCATGAATTTGTCATTTCCTTCGATCCAAAGCTTAAGTTCTTATCATTGTTCCCTGATTTAGTCACAAACTTGTTAAGGCTGTTGTCAGGAGATTGCTCAAAGGCTGTTTCTGTTCTCATTCTTAAGACTATTTCTCTTATTGGTGCAGTTAATGGTTTGAAGCATCAAATGACTAATGAAAATGCTGTCGATCACTTAACAAGCTTCAGGCAGCCATCGTTCTTCACGCAATATGTCATGGATGCATTAATTCCTTTCCTCAAGAGTCCATCACCGCAAATCTTTGAAGCTGTCACAACAATTCTCGCAAGAGAGACAAGGTACGCATTCAAGTTTGTTCCAGTTGTTATCGATGCATTTATCAAAGCTATCTCGACTGATCATGAGCATCAACTCACTCTCTTGTTTGGACAACTTGAAGTGATCATAATGAATTGCTCTTCAGTTATGTCAAAGCCTCTCGAGAAGCTTCTTCCTGTCCTTAAGTCTCACATTTCTCACATGGCGTGTTTAAGGTGCTGTGTCACACTATCATATGAGATGAAGAGTGATTTCACTAACGCAAGTATTTCTCTCTATCCTCTTGCTCTTCAATTGATGTCATCTGATGACAAAGACTTCATCAAGATATTATTGAAATTCATTTGCTTCACAATCATTTATCAGAACACAAGTGTCGACCTCTTCTTAGACAAGGCACAGAGTATCATTAATATGACACCAAAGTCTAAGAGAACTGAAATCATATTGAATAACTTTAGTATGCTCGTTCAGCAGAAGAATATTGAAGCATATACATCGAGAATTGCTCAGATTTGTATTTCTCTGTACAGCATCGACTTCAGCAAAGCATTGCAAGAGCTTTTGTTGAATCTCGTTTTGTTCGGAAATTTGGATGCAAGCGTTGTTGAACAATCTGTGTCATTCTGCGGACTCACGCTTACTCATCTTAAAAACGCTATCGACATAATGGCAGATGGATTCCCATCGTTTGCAACAGTTGACTGGATTAAGAATCGCAAACCTGTTTTGTCAATAGACCATCTCACGAAGATAATGTGTTCAGCGAAAGTCTCCAATCATGATGTTTTCAAGACATATCCACCGCCATTCTTCAACAATACACGCAAATGGATGGAAGATCTCACAATCCATCTTGTTTCACATTCACCGAGTGTTTCAATCCAGTGCTGCTCAAATATCATCAATACAAGCGAATCATTCAGACGTGAAATCTTCCCAATTGCTTTCCTTTCATGTTGGAGAAATGCTTCTGTTATGGATAGAAACGCTTTCTCTAGTGTTGTACAGTCCATCATTCAAAGCTATGATAGCGTTGAGCCGCTTATTTTCGATTTGATCGAAATCCTTGATAAGTGCGGATTCCCATTCCACATCGAGGATAATGTGATCGCAAAGGTGTCAAAGTCTGGTGCGCTTTCTCTCTTCTTCTTGCAGAGATATGTCAGGAATCATCCACAAGAAAAGGATACTGTCGAAGAATTGCTGAAGCTGTCATCAAGAATGGGATTCAGAGACAGCGCTCGTGGTATTCTCGCTGTCAAAGGTGATGTCATTGGAAGTGAAGCTGGTCGTTGGAATGAAGAACTTGGTGAATGGGAGAAAGCTCTCGAAATATACGAGAAAGGAGGTTCTGAAACAGACAAACTCAGATGCCACGCTCATCTTGAACAGTGGAAAGAT
Organism: Trichomonas tenax; assembly: GCA_023091735.1. NCBI lineage: Eukaryota > Parabasalia > Trichomonadida > Trichomonadidae > Trichomonas > Trichomonas tenax. The sequence continues at coordinate 8,787 of JALKBU010000623.1, read as the reverse complement.
ATTAGAGATCAGGAAGGATTATTCGAGAAAATGAGTGAAGAACAAAAGCACGAGAATGCTATTTGGTATGCTTGGGCATTCTATCACTCAAAGAACTTCGAGAAAGTTGCACAATACGTTAAATACTTCACAAACTTCAATCACAACTCTGCACTCTTCCAGGCAATTTATCTTGTTGCAAGCAACCAATACTATGCTGCACAGAAACACATCGAGAAGTGCTTCGAGTTCCTTACAGAAAACAGAGAAATTTACTCAGGAACTGACACTAACCAGGCATCAAAGAACTTAGTTTTCGCACAGCATCTCACAGAACTCAGTGAAGTCATTGAAGTCAGAAAGAGTGGTGTCCAGGGAGTTCCTCCAATATGGCAGCAGCGTCTTCACTCATTCTCTAATGATTCCGACAGCTGGACAAAGCTCATCGAAGTCAGAGGAATGTTGATCACTCCAAACGAGCACATGGATGCTTGTTTGAAGCTCATTTCTGTCTTGAGAAAGGAAAGAAAGTGGAGACTCATTGATGCATACTTCGGAAGACTGTTCCCAACAATTTCTCATCAAAACGTTGCTATTGCGATGCTCAAGATCATGTGGGCTCGTGGTGAGAAGACAGAGTCCATCCATTTGATTAAAGGACTTAACGAGTTGATCGAAGGTCATCCAAATGTTGAACTCCCTGCAAAATTCGCAAATGTTAAAGAGCAAATCCAGAAAGTAGGAGTTTCTCCTGCTTTCAAAGCTCGCGCTCTCAGACTGCAGGCAACGTGGGAGTATCAGCTCTATAAGGCGCAGACTGCATCAAGCGATTCATTGACAGATATCATTAAGACATTCAAGCGTTCACTCAATCTTTATTCCTCTGACTACAGAGCATGGAGTGGCTGGGCCTATGCTTCTTCTCGTGCCCTTTCTCACAAACCTGATGAGAGACAGTTATACGCAACAGATGCCATCACAGCATTCCTCAAAGCAACGCAACTTCGTCCTTCAGAGAGCCTCGAATTCCTTTGTCAGTTGTTCTCTATCCTCGTTAGATACGGCGAAGATATTGATCTGCCTGAGGATGTTAAGAACGAGCTTGTCTCTCTTCCACCAGGAACTGTTCATCTCATTGTTCCGCAGATTGTTGTTCACATAGCTCACAAGGATGAAAACGTCAGAGGACTCGTCAAAGAAATCATCTGCAACTTTGCTGACGGACACTTCGAACCGGTTGTTTATCCATTATCTGTTTTATCTCTTTTGGATGATCCATCCAAAGCTCCAACAGCACGCGATCTTTTGGACAAGCTTGGAATCAAGCACCAGGTCCAGTACAAGGATCTCTTGCTCTTCATTCGCGGCATGCAGCGTTGTGCAATCAGTGCTGTTGAGCATTGGTTGACAGTCCTTGACGGAGCCATCAAATATCACAAAGTTGGTGACAACGCAAACGTCGTTAAGCTTATTGAGCGTGAATACGAGAACTTATCGCATCCACAGTGTGAGCAAGATAGAATATTTGCTCGCGCTTTCACTGTTCAACTTCAGAGAGTCAGAGGTGCCTTCGATAGATATAAAGCAGGAGATATTTCTGTTTCGAAGACAATGTGGGACGGTTATAGATCGATTTTCACGAAGCTTGATGAACAAATGAAACACACTGAAGCAATACAGCTCTCCAAGAACTCTCCTGAGCTTGCAACACGTAGAGGTTACTCAATTAGCGTTCCTGGAACATACTCCGTCGAAAACACATCTCCTCTTTTGCACAGCATTGGAGAAACATTGACTGTGTTCGCAACGCAGCAGCATCCACGGACCGTTGAGATGACTGACAACACAGGAAAGACATGGAAGTTCCTTCTCAAGGGTAACGAAGACTTGAGGCTCGATCAGCGTATTATGCAGTTCTTTAATCTCATCAACAGCCTCTTAAAGTCAAACAGAGTTACAGCGAAGCAAGGAATGTCAATTGCAATGTATGCAGTTGTCCCATTCGCTCCGAACGCGGGCCTTATTTCTTGGGTCACTGGTGCTGATACAATGCAGCAGCTCATTTCAGACTATAGACAGATGCGCGACATTCCAGGAAGCCTCGAAAATGATATCATCAATGGCATTGCAATGAACTTTAACTCTCTCAACGCCCTTCAAAAGGTCGAAGTCTACAACGCTGTTTGCACGGGAGCATCCGATGGAGAACTCAGAGAAACACTCTGGTTGAAGTCCCCAACTCCATCTGCATGGGTTGAACGCAGTTATCAGTTCACTGTTTCAACGGCACTCATGTCAATGGCCGGTTACGTCATCGGCCTTGGAGACAGACATCCTTCTAATATCATGATACAGAGGCACACTGGTCGTGTGATTCACATCGACTTCGGTGATTCCTTCGAAGTCACTCGTCAGAGACCACTGTTCCCGGAGCTCGTTCCATTTAGACTGACAAGAATGATTATCGCGGCTCTCGACGGCGGAACAGTTGAAGGTCTATTCAAGCGCTCTTGCGAAGACATTCTTTATGTCATGCGCCAGCAGCAGACACCTCTTATCTCACAGTTGGAGATCTTCGTCCACGAGCCTATTTTTGCGGGCAACAGCGGAAGAACACAACATAATACATTGTCCAGAGTCGCCACGAAGCTCTCTGGTACAGATTTCCTTGATGCCGATGAAGCTGGCGAGTTCATGCACACTAACGAACAAGTTTCCATGCTCATCAAGGCAGCGAGCGATCCTCGTAGGTACATCAGGCACTTCATCGGTTGGTGCCCATTCTGGTAATATTAAAAATTGTTTTGTACTTTTTTATAAAATAACAAACAAATATTTAGATTTTCTCATACTTCTCTGCGTTCTCCAATGTCTTCATTAATAACTCGTTGTGACGCTTTTTTAGCTCTTGAAGTTCGTTTTCACGCTTTTCGATAATCTTTTGTTGCTCAATGTTTTCATTGTTAGCAACAGATAATTGGTACTTCAAAGAAGCAATTTCCTTCTGCGCGTTCTTATATTTTATCGCATTCTCCTCCATCTGAGCGTTGTTCGCATCCAAGCGCTCAAGAAGCATATCGCCACGTGAAAGCGCTGCTTGATACGCAGATGTCATATCTTTTAGCTCCTTTTGTGTGCTGTCGTATTTTTCGTTGATGTCTGTGCCTGGTTCCGGTATCTTTGGGATCTCGATCGGAGCTGTTAATTTCGAAATTGAATTTTCTAATGTTTTTCGCATTTCGGATTCTGCTTTCAATTTTTGTGTTGCAATTTCTAATTCTTTCTTGACTTTGTCGTGTGAAAGTGCTAATTCTGCATATAAATCAGAGATATTCTTGTATTTAAGTGATTCTGTGTGTTTTAACTCATATAACTGCATTGCAAAAAACTGGACAAGCATTACATTACTTTGCGGTGCAGTACTTAGCTCATTGAACTGCTCAATCGTGAGATTTGGTAATTTATCAAATGCTAAATCTTCTCGATGTCCTTCTATCAAAGAACGTAATCTGTTTATCTCATTCATGTAATATTTTTCCGTTTCGTGTTTCTCTTTCAAATATACATTTGTTTGATTTTTCATCATTGCTTCGTATTGAGATTTCATCTGTTCAATTGTTTCCTTCATATCTGGCGGAATGTTTATTTTGTCTAATTTGCGTTTATGAGCCGATCTTAACGATTTAATCAACAAATCTCTTTCGCAAATTTGAAATTCATAATTTTTTGCTTGTTTTGGATCAATGTTTGCCATCGCCTCAGCAATGCATGTCTTTGAATACCGAGAAAGGTTCAGTTTATCTGATAATTCAACGAGTTTCAGCAAATCATTGTCCATTTTTAAACGTGCACTAAATCACATAATTTTGTCATGTAAACTAATTTTTGGCATGTAAAACATTCTTGTCATACAAAAAAATGTCATAATAAAATTATGTCCCGTAAAATTGATTTTGACATGTAAAAGGAAAAGTGGCAATGTTATTTTAATCTTATTTATCGTATATCACCACATGATGTAAATTGAGCTTTTATCCTACATATATAGAACCAAAGAGTCCATTTGATAGAGATGATTTGTTCCAATTCATGCGAAATATATCGAATACACGAAATTTATATAAATCAAGAATAATTTCTTTAGAAGCTTCATCTGCAATCACAAACTATTCCCAATATGAGAGAACGAGTATTGATATTTTGCTTGAAGAAACTCATGACTTCGGTCGGTTTGTCACTGGTTATCAAACAGATTTTCCATTTATCATAGTCAATATTGGTAAATCCACAATAAATCTGACTTCCTATACATTCTACATTAGGAAAGCTTCTGAAGGGAATTACAGGTATCCACTGTCTTGGGATCTCCTTGGAAAGTTTGGAAATGATTCTCCTTGGACATTAATAGATTCGAGGAAAGGTGTAAAATTTTTGTTCGACAGTAATGATCACAAAAATTTGATGAGAAACTTCACTTGCCAGTATCCAGGAACATTCAGCAAGTTCAAGATTTTAGAAACAGGACATGACAATCAAGGTCACAATTTCATCACTCTCTCGCGTATTTACTTCTTTGGTGGATTCTATCCTCATCTTCCTATCCCTACATGCAAAGGAAACATGTGTATGAATAACTTCAACATGCTTCACGTCTTTGTCTTTTTATTAATATAATCATAAACTTCAATTGATTTTCTAAGAATTTTCATTTTTGCTTACAAAATTTTGTTCGTGAGCTTTCGTAAGGAATAATATTGATTACCAAGATTTCCTGCCTTCATATGCAGCGTAATTTATAATTCTTTTTGAGTAATCTGTGAACGAAAAAAATTTTTATCGAAATTGATTTGACTGAGATATGTTTTTGTTGAAATGAAGATATAATAGTGAAATATATATTCATGTTTATAATAACAAACAAACATATTTGGGTATTTATTAATAACAAATGTATATTAAATCTAATATTAAAATTAATAATTATATATCATGAACGTTGATTGTAATCCATGGATCATTAAGTATATCTGCTGCTGTGGGTCTCTTTAATGGATCTAACTGTAAAATTCGTGTGATTAATTTCTTTGCTAATGGAGACATGAATTCTGGGAATGAATATTCAACATTTTCTATCTTTGAGACTGTTTCCTTTGGATTTTCACTCTCAAATGGACATTTTCCTGTTAAAAGTTCGTATAAAATTGATCCGAGTGACCAAACATCAGCAGGGCGTCCATATTCTTGGCCAATCAGTATTTCTGGAGCGATGTAATCTAAAGTTCCAACAGTTTCTCCTGCTGGAGCTATTCCTTTGATTGCGAATCCAAAGTCACCGAGAAGCAAAGTGTTATCAAGCGCAATCATAATGTTTGATGGTTTTAAATCTCTGTGAATCACGTTTTTTTCGTGTATGTGATTCACTGATGAAACAATTTGTTTAAAGTACTTTGCAGCTGTCTGTTCATCAAACTTTGTGGATTTTTTGAGAAGATCTGATAAAGTTCCTTTGGGAGCATATTCCAAAATCATCATAATTCTTTCATCATCAAAAAAATATCCAAAAAGGCGTATTATGTTTGGATGATTGAAACTTGCATGCAATTCGATCTCAGATATCAACTGGTTTTCAAGATTATACTTTTTAAGCAATGCTTTGCGAATAATCTTAAGAACGCAAATAAAATGTGATTTTTTCTCTCTCGCAACGAAAACTTTACCAAAGCGGCCCTCACCAATGACATCGCCAACGTCAAAATCGTCAATTGACCAATATCTGGGCGAATTGGCCATGTAAATATAAATTTTTTTTATTTACACAAATCTCCGAAAAGTGATAAAATGTAAAAAGTTTATATCATACATGACAAAAAAAAATTACATGACAAAAATTTGATTACTCGTCATTTGGCAAATTTTACATGTCTTATTTTGCCAATTCTAATCTCTAGCTTAATAAATACAAATATTCATTGATCATTTGATTGACATTGTTTTAAAATGGATATTAGTAGTATACAGATTGTGATTTTTCGGGGTAATCCAAAAATTTGGCTAACCCCAAAAAATCAACAATCTGAGAATATCCATAATTGTTTTTATTGCAAAAATAGCTGTCACATATTATGTAAACTCTATTTGCATCAACAAAATGGAGATAAATAACCCATGAAGATTACAAAAATTGCCAAAAACTTTAATGATCGAAAATTGAGTAGTATACAGAGTGTGATTTTTTGAGATAGTCCAAATTTTTTTCCAAACCTAAAAACTCCCACTCCGAGAATATCCATAATTATAATTTCTCCAAAATTCTTATTATAACAATTTTCCTATCATTTATATCAAAATCCCAATAATTTCTATAATTTGTTATTAAAATGTATTGTTTAATTAATAATCTAAATTCTTATTGTTATGATTTATTAATGGTTTATCTAAAATTTGTGAAAATAAAAAATATTTTTATATATTATGAAAAAATTAATATATTTTTTCTTCTAATAAATAATTATGACAACAACTCAAGATATTCTTAATTTAGCACAAGAACAATTTAATGAAATTTTCATTGGTGGAAATCATAATGTAAATGATGAAGAAAATGGTAAATATAAATTATATACTATTTATAAAAATCTTTTGAAAATTACCGGATGTGCTCATGAAAATATTTCTGAACTAAAACGTGCTAAGAAAAATAAAGTTATAACTATCTTAAATAATATCATATTAAAACTTAACGAATGTGATTTAGTGTTACACGCTTGATTTATTCCTGAAATATACAACTATATAAATGTCTAGCTATTGGACTTAAGCATTGTAATGGTCATAAATGCCGAATTCATTTTAAATAAAATAAAAAAATTCAAGCAATAGCTAATGAAACAGAGATAGAATTTAAAGTATACATGCCCGAATCAGAAAGGCATACAGCGATGTATACACCTAAGGATGAAAATAATAAGCCAAAGACTCCAAAAATGACTATTAACTTATTAATGATGGATGAACACTACATGCTAAATGAACGTGTACCTGTTTCCACATTCTTCATTAAGAATTATAAAAATATTATTAAGAAATGTAATAATTGGACGTTAGAGAAAATGCAATTGATTACTAGATTAATAGACGATAGGTATGTTATAAATTCAAAGCATTCAACCGAATTATGAACAGTAATTAAAACACTTTTTCAAGAAAAATATTTTGAACCTATTAGTTACGGCGATATGTTCACATATACGACGACATTATACAAGCAGGATTTAGCAGAAATGAAAGACTTAAAAAATAATTAGAACAAAGGCACTACTCTTCGTACTAATCCTTCTTATACAAAACATTTTTACTAGATTGAGTGAGATACGCTTCGGAGTTAAAGGCACTACTCTCTAACTTTTCTGCATAAATTTGCTCGTTAAATATGCCCTTTTTTGTTTCCATTTCTTTATATGAGCTATTTGCAATACCGCTTTCATAGAGTGCATTGAGCGAATTTGCTCATGGTGGAGGCAGCACATTCTGTCACTTTGTATGAAAAATAAAGGGTTAGAACAAAAAAATGAGGGAGATTATTGACTAAAAAGGGTATAAATCAATATAAAGGGGATGGTTTTAGTAGATAAAAAAGGGGCATTGGTAGAAAAATGGGGGATGATAATAGTTAGGGTTTATAAAATTTAATCAGGTGGGCGGCTAAATATTGCAGGGCAATGAATAAATATTTGGGGGTTTTCGAGGAGCTTTGCGCGATCTGTGAATCAGCAAAATTAGTGCGCATCAAAAAAGTGCCCAATGCGAACATCCATATAAATATATCAATATTTCATTATTTAGCCACATATTCAGATTTCATAATTGCATTTCTTTCAGATTATTAACTCATTTCAGCATGCTTAAACACAGGTTAGCTCATGCACACAATACCATTTCTTACAAGGAGTGACAAGAGAACAATGTTTGTGATTTTGTTATAACTATATAATAGAATTTTAGTTGCTAATATCTAGTGAAATGACGTACAGTTTACTGACCAAGGCCGCCGATGATGACGTTGTTGATCGGATATGCGACGACTTTGAAGATGAAGCCGACTGAACCGAGGATCAAGAAGCCAACTGCTGAGGCGGATGCTGTATCCTTAAGTGTCTTTGTGCTTGGAAGAGAGCAGCGCTTAAGGACTTTGACGCATGACTTGACGAAGTTTGTTGCTGGTGCTGCGACGATATCAAGAGCCTCCATCCGAACTTTGAAAAGTGACAAAAATGAAATAAAATGAACTGCCAAAAAACGGTTCTTTTTTATGGAGTTTTATTGCATCTACTGCCTCATGGAATCCTATATTTGAAATAATGGCCGGATTTGAAATTTATTGCCATGTAAAATAAATATGACATGTAAAAGTAAAATAATTTATAAATAAATAAAATAATTTACTTTAGTAGTATATATAGGGGGTTATTTGCCAAAATTTGCAAATGCCTCTATGACCTCATTTTTGAAGGATTTAACTCAATATTCCCAACAGCCTTAACGATTCAATATTGAATTCAATATTACAAGGCTGCAAGTTGAAAAAACTAAGTTAATTTTTATTATTTATTTTTTTATTTCTTACATAAACAGCGGACAATGCCGAATATAAAAAGTGATGAAATATATGAAAGAGTTATTGATGGCGTCACTGAATTTTCTACGCCTACTCAAACATCTCGATTTTTCTCCACCAGTATGAATATTTAAGGTCTAATTTTGGTGGCAAATGAAAAATTTTCCCATCTAAAATGCTGTGGATATATAAAG
>JALKBU010000622.1:0-30475 GCA_023091735.1 Trichomonas tenax | reverse complement strand
ATTCTATAATAAAAAATTAATAATCTAATTTCAACTTGCAGTCTTGTAATATTGTATCGTTCAGACTGTCGGAAATTAAGCGATAAATCCTTCAAAAATGGGGTCAATACAGCATAAATGATTACATCGACGCATTTACAAATTTTGGCAAATAACCCCCAACATATACTACTGATGTTCAATGGATAAAACATTGAGGTTTTGTATAGCTTAGAATTCATATTGATTCAGCAATGATAATAATTAGCAAATAACCAATCTAAAATATAAATAGCCAATAAACTGATTTCTTTAGGGAACGGTTGGGAAAGCGAGTCGAGATCTGATTTTGTGGCCTATAAACAACGTAGTTCTGTTGGATCAAAGATCAACGATCAACTTGATAATTAATTATATAAAACTTCTAAACAAGGTCTCAGTACAAACACTGGTTAATCTATGACTGAAGGCGGATTCAACGAATATGGTTTGAAAATAAACGAGTTTTTCTTGTAAAAAATATGGAGCATTGCATTTTTTGGGCCAAAACCAGTTTCGCATCCTCACAACGCCTTTGCAAGGTATTTCGATGCATTGCGACATAAATGAATCCCGTTTTTATGATTGTAATGAACAATATTGATTCAATGTTCGGCGTGAGCGAATAAAACCGCATATCTGTTCGTCCCAGCGATGTCCATGAAGTGTAGAAGTCTTAAGGTGATCGGATTGCTTCTAAATCTCTTTCGACGAGTGATTGCTTTGAAATCAAAATTGAGTAACGTAAACTATTGAATTATCAAATCAAATAAAATTAAATGTTGGAATAGTCTGATATAAAATTAAAAACTTCGCAGATCAGCTGAATAAAGCTATATTTAAAGTTTTTAAGAAATGACCAAAATAATCAACAAAATATTTCCTTGTTGAGGGTCTGAAAATTTGAAATCAAATTGAGAAGGTGTAAAACCCCACTTTTATCGCAAGAATCTAAATTCAGAGGTTGTAAACCCCCTGATTAATAATTTGAAAAGAAAATTGAGTGTGTGTTCACCCCTAATATTTTCAAGAAAATGTGATATCATAAAACCTGAATATATAACCAAATTAACGCCGACATCACAGAGCACAGCGTCTTTAGGTGTGTTTGGCTGCGACAAAACTAATCCGACCACTCTTCTTCTTTTTTATTTGAAAATATATTGTAAAATTGAGAGAGTTGGTGACCACACTCATATAAATGTCGAAGCAACAGCAAAAGCTTCATCCAACAATCCGTCCTTTCTATCCTGATGCCAAGGCCGTCCCCAGCGAGGCTAAGAACGCATCTCTCAACTCTCTCTCCCACAAAGTTCAGGAATCTCAGGGCGAAGATCTTGAGGCTGCCCGCCACAACCTTCTCTGGAAGCTCATGAGCTCCTACATCCCAGCTGAGAAGGACAGTGTCCAGCTTTCTTTCGTTAACCACATGGAATACACACTTGCAAGATCCCGCTTCAACTTGGACGCTTTCTCGTCCTATCTTGCTGCCTCATACTCAGTCCGTGATCGTTTAATCGAACTTTTCAACGATACACAGGAGTATTTCATCTCTTCGAAAGCTAAGCAAGTTTATTATGTTTCTGCTGAGTTCCTTGTTGGCAGATTCCTCAGGAACGCCCTCCTCAACCTCGAACTCGAAGACCTTTATCGCAAGTCTCTCGCTGAGCTTGATGTTTCTCTTGATCAGGCTTACAACGAGGAATACGATCCAGGTCTCGGTAACGGTGGTCTTGGCCGTCTCGCCGCTTGCTTCATGGATTCCCTCGCAACACTCAACCTCCCAGGCTGGGGTTACGGTCTCATGTACTCCTTCGGTATGTTCAAGCAGATGATAGGCCCAGATGGCTCACAGATGGAAATCCCAGACTACTGGCTCAACTTCGGTGACCCATGGAGAATCCAGAAGCCAACAGTCACACACCAGGTTCACTTCTATGGCCGCTCTGAGAATGGCGTTTGGAAACCATCCCTCACAATCAACGCCGTCGCCAACGACTTCCTCATCCCAGGTTTCGGCACAGATAACACACTCGGCCTTCGTCTTTGGTCCTCAAAGCCAACAGTCGAGCTCGATGAAGAGAAGTTCCGTGGTGGTGACTACTTCCAGGCTATCTCCATGAAGCAGCGCTGCGAGAACCTCACATCCGTCCTTTATCCAAATGATAACACATACGAAGGTAAGGAAATGCGTCTCATGCAGGAGTACTTCATGTCATCTGCTTCCCTTCAGGATATCATCCGCCGCCTCAAGACACAGCAGAAGGACGACATCCGCCAGCTTCCAAAGTACGCTGCCATCCAGCTCAACGACACACACCCAACAGTTATGGTCGCTGAACTCCTCAGAATCCTTATGGATGAGGAAGATATGGGCTTAGTCGAGGCTCTCGAGATCACACGCAAGGTCTTCTCCTACACATGCCACACACTCATGCCAGAGGCTCTTGAGAAGTGGGATATTCCACTCTTCCAGAACCTGCTCCCACGCCACATGGAGATCATCTACCAGCTCAACCAGCACTACCTTGATAAGGTCCGTGCCAAGTACCACGTCTCCGACGAGGTCATCCGCAACCTCTCCATCATCGAGGAATCAAATCCAAAGAGAGTTCGCATGGCTAACCTCGCTGTCATCGGCTCCCACATGGTCAACGGTGTCGCTGCCATCCACTCTGAGCTCATGAAGCAGTACGTCTTCAAAGACTTCTACACACTCGAACCAAAGAAGTTCATCAACAAGACAAACGGTGTCACAGTCAGAAGATGGCTTCACCACTGCAACCCAGAGCTTTCCCGCATCATCACACGCGTTTGCGGCGATGAGAAGTGGGCTCTCAACGCTGAGGGACTCACAGCTCTCCGCGCTCACCAGGATGATCCAAACTTCATCGCTGAGTGGGAGTCCGTCAAGCTCGCCAACAAGCAGCGCCTTGCTGAACTCGTCAAGAAGACAACAGGCGTCGAGCTCAACGCTGAGAAGCAGCTCTTCGATATCCAGGTCAAGAGAATCCACGAGTACAAGCGCCAGCAGCTTAACATCTTCTCAATCATCTACCGCTACCTCAACATCCTCGAGATGACACCAGCTGAGCGTGCTAAGCTTGTCCCACGTGCTATGATCTTCGGTGGTAAGGCTGCCCCAGGTTACTACACAGCTAAGAAGCTCATCAAGCTCATCAACAACGTTGCCAAGGTCATCAACGCCGACAAAAACATTGGCGACCTCCTCAAGGTTGTCTTCATCCCGAACTACAACGTTTCCGCTGCTGAAATCATCATCCCAGGTACAGATGTCTGCGAGCAGATCTCTACAGCTGGTACAGAAGCTTCCGGCACATCCAACATGAAGTTCGCCTTCAACGGTGGTCTCATCATCGGTACACACGATGGTGCTAACATCGAAATCGGTGATGCTATCGGTAACGAGAACGTCTTCTTCTTCGGTGAAGTTGCTGAGAACGTCGATGCTTACAGAGCTGCCGCTGAGCACCCAATCCCAGCTGGCCTCCGCAGAGTCTTCGACACAATCAGAACAGGCCTCTTCGGTGATGTCACCGAGTACGAGTGCCTCATGTACCCAGTCGAGCACGGTGACAACTACCTCGTCGCTAAGGACTTCGAGGACTACATCGATGCCCAGAGAAGGTGCGATGAAGCCTACAAGAACAAGGAGGAATGGACAAAGATGTGCATTGCTTCCACAGCCAACATGGCCAGATTCTCATCAGACAGAACAATCGCCGAGTACGCTAAGGAAGTTTGGGGCATCAAGGAATGCAAGCTTCCAGTTGTCGAGCCAATCGAGGCTTCTGGCGTTACAGTCCAGCAGATGGGTGTTGGTTCCATCGGTGGCTCCCTCAGACGTCACCAGTCCGCTGCTATCAACGACGTTCCAGCTCAGGCTTCTGCTGCTCCAACACTCTCCAAGGGCACATACGGTTCACTCTCCAGGAAGTCCCAGATCCCAGTTCCACAGCCAGCCGCTGCACAGCCAGAAACAAAGGATGATGACCACGATGGCGAAATCCCAATCGACTTCAACTAATTTAGACACTGTCTCAAAATATTTTTACACTTTAAACTTAAATATTACATTTTCTTCTTGAAAATTACTCATATTTTATAATAGTATAAAATGGCATAAAGTTTTATTCGTAACATGATGCAAAAATGTACTACCTTTGGTTGATGTATGAAGTCTTTCATATATTGAACTTGATTTGTTTTGATATTAATCTTTATGAAAAGATTCTTTGTTTTTATGCATTCCCAACTCAAAGCATTTATTTATGTCTTTAATAGCTTTGGTCTCTCTTTTGTTTGTTTTGTTATTTTGATTCGAATTAATCTAATATAAGCATCGAAGGATATGAGCGAACTTATATCAGTTGATACAATGTGTGTAAGTTATGGAAGTGATTTCAACATTCTTTTTGTAATTATAGTATCCAATCCAGTATTTTGTTCCATATAAATGTAAGGAAATTGGAGTTTGAATGTATGTCGTGTATTTGGTTCAATTGTCGAAGAGCAGCAGCGCTCATAACTTTATTTAATTTTGCATAATGTTCGCAATTCGTTGTTGCTGTTTCAACGGATTGCAAAGTATTAATAAGCATTGCTAAATTATTTTCGAATTCATCTGAGTCATTTATTAAATGTTGCGTTTCCTTATCGAGACGATTTACTCCATCATCTCTGTGATATTGCTGTTCGTGGACTGATATGTTATTGAGTTTTAGTGTCGGAATCTTTTCTAAAACTAAAGTTGGCAACATTTCAACTTCCTGCCGCTTTTGCTTCTTTTCTTCCTCTTCCTTCTGCTCCTGCTCAATCTGCTGCAGATTAAATCTTTGTGAGGAAGTTACGAATTCCTTTAATTGAGATTTCTTTAATGCGAATTTTCTCGTATTTTTGGTTTCTTCTAATCCAAATGTGTTCTTGTGTTCGTATATCTCCTCCAGATACTGTTTCGCTGTTGTTGAAGAGAGAGGAATTTCGTTTGGTTTTGATAATTTATCACCTTCAATCATTAATAAAAAAAATAAACTGAAATCAGATAATTTCGAATATAATATGATATTTGGAATCGTTTCGAAGAGTAGCTCATTCAAAAATTAGATATAATTAATTGTACAAAGGATTTTTTCGGATCAAAAATACTAAACATCAATTATGAAATGTTTTTGATAATTTATTTTTAGAAAATTCTAATTATTCGTTTAAAAAATAGCAAATTAGACAAATTTTCTCTATAAAAATCTTTTTTGTAATGAATTTTATAAATTTTGACAAATTTGTTCGATAAAATATAAATTTCGAAGTGAAGATGTTTTGTCCGCATTTTTATGAAATAATTTTATGATTTGACAGATAAACATAAAAATAAACATGTTTTGTCAAAAAATTAAATTTACGAATACAACGCAATTCATTGCAAACGACATAATTTACCGTTGACCTTTTGCCTCTCAATTATTTTTTTGAAAGCAATTAAATTTTTTTTATGAGCACAATACTCCGTGATCTCGAGAATTTACACGAGCGCTGCGAGAACTTTTTAGAGGGCCTTTCAGAGAGGAGGACAACCGTCGTCAAGGAACTCGACGCTTGGCTTTCTTCTCTCTTTGAACAAATTCAAACTCAACGAGTATTGAACCAGCAGCTTAAAAACGAAGTTCCTTATCTTTACGAGTTCTTCCAAAAGGCGATTGTCCTTATGCTCAGGAACTGTTCCCCAGGAGCTGTCGGAGTTTTATCGATTTACGTCATCCAGTTCGTTGGTTACAATTTACTCAATGAAAACGCCGGTTATGTCGACCTCCTTCTGCTGCTGTTCAGTGAAAGCGACTTTTTGACCAAGTTTAGAAACCTTACACCAGCGGAATCAGAGCAATACAACGCTTTGATGAGCGGAAACTCGGAGGGTTACATCTCACACCCACATGACTGCTTATTTGGCAAACAATTGGAGTCAGGTGTCGATTTTATTGCGTTAACATGCCAAAATTTTGGTCGAAGAGGCTATTTTTCAGTTTTGTTGTCAGCAATCTTGAAATGTCTAGATTTCTCACACGTTGACAGTTGTATTCAGTTCCTATATTCATCTTTTAATTCGATGGAAGATAAATTTAGACTTTTCTTGGGCGTTTGGTTCGCAGCTAACTTAGGAAACCAAAATGATGAACGTTATGAAGGTTTTTCTGCAATCCATTTGACACGATTGATGTTCTGTATTTCTGTTCAAGATCAATGTTTGGATATTTCATCGACGTTGTATAGCAATTGTTTGACAGCGGCTGCTTCTGCCAACCAACCATCGATAATCATCGAAGAAATGGTCGAAATCACAAAACAAAACAATCATCATCCTATAATCGACAAAATTTGTGGACAAATATTAAATTTGTTACTTCAGACAGATATAAATCTCATCGCAGATCTTATTATTGCAACGACTAGATACCTTCAAGCATCAGATTTCTTAGATAAAGAATTTGTTTACCATCAAATTGTCAACAATGCTTATATCATCGAGAATTTGTTCCCAATACTCCAAAATGTCATGAATTACGCCGAGGTTTATATGTATTTGCGTGAAAATATTCAACAAAACTTCAAATTCATGCTTAAGCTGATTCCATTACTCGATCCGTCATCTATTCCGACTATCGGTGATGACTTACTCACGATTTTGTTCTTAATGCCACGCGATGAAGTTGATGTTTTTATACAAATTTGTTCATTGAATCAATTCAAGTTATTCTTCACGAATTCGATGATGATTTTCTTAGATAACAACAGAGACTGGAACTATGATACAATTGATTTAGTTTGTAAAACAAGTGAATATATCGAACTCATAGACAAGAATAAGATCTTCAGGATCATCAACAGAGTCATTTCCGGCGACAAAATAATCAAAATACTCAACGATCATCCATCAATTCCTGTTCTAGACTTAAATGCAGTGATTAAAGCATCAGAAGCTTCTCCTTTGCTGTTTAACTTCATTCGCAACAGATTTTTCGACAGAGTCTTTGAAGTTTCACCGACATTACCAAAGACAGCCAGTTCTCTTTCATTGATTTTCGATGCTTTCCTCGAAGAAAACGGATATCTCGCAATATCTCATCCACCAGCGAATCCAAAGCACAGGGATGCAATTTGGAACGCTCTCTTCATGTCATACACAATCGGAGCCTCTCATTTCTTAAAATTAGCAGTGAGATTCTTCTCTGGCTTCGCTATGGTCAATCCGCAGCAATTCGCGAGTGATGTGATGATGATCATTCGCACTCCTAACTCTAAGATTCTTGCTGTCGTCTTGAAGAAGTTTGATCTCTCCAAATTCGATCCTAAGTACTTCTACGACCAGCTGCAATCGACGCCAGAGGCAATGATTGCTGTGCACGCGATACAGAACAAGCCGCAGTTTGTTTATGATGAACAGTTAATCGCTAAAATCAAATCAGCTTCGATTGTCGAAAGAGCATTGATTCTTGATGCCGCAAACGTCAATGCTTCTGATGCTTTCTTTGCTTTACTCAAACCAAGCGTTAGATGTCTTTTGGACGTTTTCTCCGTCGCATCGCAGAATGTCGCATATGTGTACGTCATGAGATACATCGCTCTCACGGGGTTCAAGAGGTGTCCGATTGATGTCAACAGACAAAATTTGGACGTTGTTGCAGACTTCGCGATTATGTGCGGATACAAGGACCTCCTTGAGCTCACTCTCAGCATGTATCCGAATGAGAAACCGGCGACAATCGGAGACTTAGTTCAGACATTCAGAGGAACAACAAGAGATTTGGCGATGATTGCTGTCGAAACATTGCTCGTTGATAACTACGACAATGCAAGTATTTCCGCGTGTTTGAGGTGCTGCACTGCTGAATCAATGCAAGAAATTATCCAGAAAATCAAAGAGTGGACAGACGAACTTGCAATCGAAGTCTACGGCCGCTTCAAGATGGTCATTGACTCAGGAAGTTGCACACAAAAGCTCGTTGAAATGTTATTCGAATTGCTTCCGAACTTGCCCCAAATCAACGCAGATATGGTCAGATACTTCTTGTCACCAGACTTCCCTCCATACCTCCGAACGGATCAAGCAATCAGATTGTTCTTCAGTCGTTACAAATCGGGCTGCGGACCGCTTCTTCACGCAATCGACACAGCACAGCCAACACCATCATCACTGAAGAGGACATTGCTCGAACCATTCGCTGACTCTCCATCACTTAACTCAACAATATTCGCTTTGGCTACATATTTACCTGTTGTTTATGTTTCGACAACACAGATTCCTCCATCACCTTTCTCCCTTGATTTAGCCCGCATCGCATTCGCATACATGCCGCCGATCAAGAGCAGTTTCTCGCAGCAGATGGATGGAGTTAAAGGCGTTACAGATATATACAAGAAAGTATTGTCTCTGTTTCCTCAGTCAGTCAGACAGTTAACGACATTCTTGATTGGAGGAAAAAATGTTTACGATGTAATCGAAGTCAGACTCATCGATGCTTACAGATCATTCCTTAACACATTCTTCAATGTCAACGGCAAGAAGAGGAAGATGGGACATGCTCCACCGCTGTTACCAATCCACTTAGATCCACCAACGAACGACAGCGAAATCAAGGCAATGAGTATTCCGCCGAAAGTCGACTTCAAGGAGTTCATTGAGGACACCAATGATAACACTATTTATGAACTTCACGCTGTTGTCGCTTTCGCAAAGAACGACAGAACTAAATACAACGCATTCGTCAAGAATAACACTACAGAAGGTTACGTTCAGTTCAATGATAACGAAACAACACGAATTTCAGGAATTTCATCATCTTTCGTTCCAGAGCTTCTGTTCTACAAACGCACAGATATCGATATCGAGAAGCAAATATTATTCTCCCACTTCGGTGAATCAATCAAGAGCGACCTTAACAGCCAAGACAGAACAATTTCGAGACTTGTTGAAATGGACGATAACTTGTTCAGCGGATATAACAGAACAAGAGCTTTCTATCTCATTGCTCTTTCTCTCCTCCGCAAGTTTAACGTTCAAAGCCTATTCAAGAGCCTCAAGGATGACCGCAATTTCGCAGGTGTTTTCTTTGAGACCGGTCTCGACATCATTGTTAAACCGCACATCTTCAATGTTGTCAAGAACGAGATCAAGTTTATCTCTCAGAACTGTCCAGCGCCTGAAGAGGTCTGCAGAACATTATTACCAGGTGTCAACCAGCCTCAGTATGTTGAAAACGTTCTTCACGTCATTATGAATCTAAAGATCTCTCCGGATATGATTTACTCAGTTGTCCAAACTATCAAAGACACGAAGGAAATCGCTTCTAAGATGCCGGACTTCCCGGCATTCGTGGAGCCCTTATTCAATGATTCCAGACGCGGAATGTTCATCCTCAACGACAAATACTTCAATCACGCTTGCCACAAAGCCAAACTTCCTGGTTATACAAAGTTTGCTGCTGCAAGGAAATAAATGTTTATTATATTTTTTTATTTATTATTCAAACAAAAAAATTTTATTAAAAAAAATTATTCATTTGGTGATAATAAATCAAGTAAAGATGAACATGCTTCGATTTGCGGTTGACTTTCAAGTGTGTCAAGAAGAGAAGAAATGATATCATCAGCATTGCATTCATGAAATAGCTCCAAACTTTCAGGAATCGATTGCAAAATAACAGAAAGAGCATTGCAAATAGGAATTATTGTTTCAACATCATCTGCCTCCAAAAACATGAACAGAGGAGGAACGAATATATTCCAGATAGAATCAATCAATTCCTTTGTATGTATAGAAGCAATAATGTTGCACATGAATATAACGAAAGTTTTGCGAGATTCAAATGCTCCTTTTTGCGCATCATCGCAAATTATATTTATAATGTTTTGTGTCACGATGTGATCTAAAATCGGCTGTTCAACCATCATTGATTTATCAAGGAGACTGATTGCTATATTTTGGAGCACTGAACAATCAATTGTTATTACTCTATTCAATATGTCAACGATTCCTTTCCTTATTAATCTCGTAACAAAATCAACATCATCGATATCATAAATTGCGCATAAAGGAAGTAATGCTGATGATATCATTAACTCGTGAAGTTTCTGTTCTTCAGGGTTCTGTTGGAATGAAGTTAAATGAGTATCAATGACACTAAAAATTATCTGAAATATTTCTGTCTCTAAAAATATATTTGCTGTTGTTCTCACGGAAAATCGTTCTCCTAAAGTGATTAAAAAATGAGAAAATATTTCAGGAAATCCACAGTTAATTATTTTTGAAGCGAGTTGAACAGCATTAGGAACCATATCTACGCGACTTATTTCAACAGATGCTGAAAATAAATCAACGCAAATCCTTGCAATAGGTCGAGAAACATCATTTTCGAATAACGAGAAAATAAAAGGAAACAAAGACGAATTTAAAATGATTTTGTGGAATTTTCGCGTGTCTGTTCGATAAATGTTGACGATTCCGATCAATCCGTACTTTATCAGCTGCAAATTGTTTGAAATGATGGAAATAATCAAATCAATCAACTCAGAACTTAAAATATAGTTGCAAATGATTTCTCGTGGTTTTGAGGCCAAAGAAAAGAGATATATCGAATCAAGAACGATATCTTCACTCAGTTCTCTGTTTAAAAGCGCTTCACCTATCTTTCCAATGAATTTAACTGGAATTAACTGATTAATAACGTGATATGGGTATTGCAAACATATTTTGACTAAAATAGGAATATGTTCGAAAGATTTAGAATAAATATGATCTAATAATCTATTAATTTCTTCTATAGTTTGTGAATCTGGATATTGAATTAAATTTTCTTGAGAATCATCTTCAATTTCTTGCATTTTGTCTATACTTACATGTGTACGTTTATTTTTATCTTCAATTTTGAATTCTTCCATATTTTATTTTTTGATGTTAAATTTCGATGGAAAACAAATAAGAAATGAACATCATCAACAACAAATCATACAAAATTTTCATTTTTAAAGCGAATAATAATGCATTCCAATGTTATTAATGAAATAATCATCGATATATTTTTATTTTTCTTTTATTATCGAAATATTCAATAAATTTGTAGACAGTGAGAACAATCAAACATAAAAACTAATTTTATAAAACTAAACAAAACAAAAAAATCTAAAAATCTCTATAAATTTGGACAAAGATCTCTTGGCAACAATCTGCAGTGTCCATCCTGCGTGATTATGCTGAACACAGCGCTCTCTTTGATATAGTTGATTGCTAGAACCTGGCATCGACAATTGAATACGATATCGCCAAGTTCCAACTTAAAAGCTTCGAAAACACGAATTCTTCCTTTGTCATCAGCAATTGCGATGAAATCCGCTCCTAACTCCTCCCACGTGCACCAGGCAGCGACGGTGAAGTCTATCTCAGTCCTTTTGAGCAAAGATCCGTTCAATGATAGCAAAACGAGTTCGCGATTGCATTGGCACAAAATGAAGCCCCAAAGTCTCGTTACAATCATCTTTAGAGGGATGTTCGAAATGTTTGTGCACCACAAGAATGTGGAATTAGTGGTGTTGCAGATGATTGCGCCTGATTTAGTTCCTGTGGCTGATATCGCGTATCCTTCTGAAACGGCGATTTGCGTTGTGTAATCGGAATAGTTTCCTGCGAGTTTCTTGAGATTGGCATTGAATGACGGCTTCCAGAGATACATATCGCCTGATTGGGAGCTGATTAACAACGTGTTGACATCACTCGCTGAATGTTGAAGGTTGAATGGACCAACATTGATTTCTTCAATTCCTTTCTCACTGAAAATGGTGATTGTTCCTTTCTCTCCATCAGCGATTGCTAAAGCTCTGTGTAGCTTCAAAGCCGCCCAATGCTTCTTCTTTGGCGGACATTTGACACCAAAACTCGTGAACGTTGAGCGCTGTGGTGTCTCTATGTTGACGCTGTATCTCACGACTTCTCCATCAGAGCAAATAGAAACGTAGGAGATGTATTCGTAGTTGCTGATGATCAGAGAAGTTGCAATGAAGTCTGTTCTCTCGAGGCTGTAGTTGAATGTAACAGTGAGCGCTGAAACCGTCTTTGTAAGCAACCGCGCTGGATGAGGATTGGGGAATATCATCGGTGGCATGTGTCCGGCAGTTTTAAGTGTGTTTTGGATCGTCTCTGCATTCGTTTCAGTCCACGATGACCAAACGTCTTCGTAGAGCACTGGATTGTAAATATTCGTTCCGTTATTGCCTCTGGCCTTGTATCCGAAGATGAGATCGATCCAATTGTGGAGATTCTGAGAGACAAACTCACTTTCGATTGCGCGGCGATTGTAGTAAACAAACTCGAATTCGTTCTTGGCCCACTTAGGAAGTTCGATGTCGCTGAAGTATTCAGGTGAGAAGAAGAACTCAGGAGTGAGTTCTACAGAGTTCATTCCGTTCTTTATTACTTCTATTGTCTTTGGAATCGATTCAAATTTACCGAGCGAGAATTTGGAGTTATCGGGATCATCGAACGGCGGAATCTTTCCAAGGAAGTATTTGACGTATGAAGAATTAACGGGAGCTGTCATGTACATGAATCCCTTCTGATCGACAATGGATTTAGTGAAATCTCTGAATGTCGATGGCTTCGTGAGATCGAGTTTCTCCGATTCCATGTCCATGATGACCCATGGGAGAATTGGGTACAAAGACATATCGTGATAAGTCCTTCCAGTAAATATATTCAGACGCATGAGATATTCGAAGTTCGTCATCTCTCTGTTCACCCACATCTTTGTGAATGTCAATTGCGGGAAGTAGTTCTGCATCGAAACAGTTTGAACGCTTCTGATTTGGTATTTCATGAGTGCTGGCAAAACAGAAGAAAGTTGGAGTGGCGAGAAATCAAGAAGCAGCGACTTCTGCTCTTGATAGAAGACTTCGAAGCTGTTAGATCTGTGTAAACGATTTCTTACAAGAACGCATGAAATGTCTTTGGTCTGTATTTCGATGACTTTATCGACTTTCGTGAGCACAAATTTGTCTGGGAATATCTGAAGAGCAGCATGTTGATCACCTTTCAGTCTGACGTGTGTACAATTGAACAGAGCCACACCTTCTATTTCGTTTGGAGTCTTCAATTTCTCAGAAGCAGGAGGACTGTTCGATGAAGGAATCTTGAGAATTGGCTGAGCAAATCCTAAACAATTTGAAAAACTCCTTGAAGGCTGTTTCATCTCACACAAGTATTTCCATGTTGTGTTCGTGTATGAGTGCTGTCTGCAGAAGCGTCTGATGGCTCTGTTCGCCATTTGATTGCTGATATTTATTGATTGGAGATAAACATCAATGTCGAAAGAAGATAAACCAACATCGCTTGTTTTCATCGATATGAAAGAATTAACGCATTGACTCTTTCCTGTTTCCATGATTTGAGACAAAATAAGTCTGAAGTTCTGTAATCCACTGACAAATTGCCTGTTCATGCTCTCATAGAAAACAGGAAGGAAATCATTGATTTCTATCGATAATTCTTTCGTTCTTTTGATTGGCTCGTTCAAAGATATCAAATATCTGACCCAGAACTTCATTTCATCATCGTAATACTGCAAATTCTGGAGAAGAGCGAGTGTTGAAGCAAACAAATTCTTATCTTGAATGCTTGGTGTGTCATCCATTCTCAGCATGAAATGATAATTTTGGATTTCGAATTTGGAAGAGAATGCTTCACGTATATCATCAGCAGTTATCAATCTCTGTTCTTTCATCATTGTTGAGACACTGTTTGTGACATCAAATAACGAGAATGGCGAATTCTCGAACAATGTTTGTAAAGCATCCGTTATATTTGAACCATTGATCCTAAAGAACAAATACTTGATACATCTCTTAATGAATAAACTGTTAAGCTTGGACATTTCTAAGCTTGCGATGAGAGGAACAATTGTTTCGCAGAGAGATCTTCCGAATTCTTCAACACAGAAATCAGAAATATTCGCGAAAAGATCAATGATAATAAATATATCGTCAATAATCGTAATTTGCGGCTTAACGAAGAAGACTTTGATGATTATGTCTTTGATGACAGACCAGCATTTATCTGTGCCATTGACGACCATAAGAATGAGCCAGAAAGCCCACATTTCGTTCTGAACTAAGATTGTTGCTTCTTCATGTGTGAATTCAATCTGCGCAAGTTCATCTGTGAATGAATCAAGGAGATCAAGGGCATTTGCAAGGACAATGAGAAGAGGATAAATCAAATGATGAGTCTTAAAGATTGCCAATAAAGAAGAGTAAAGCTTTGATGTGATAAAAACACCAGAAATAAGTGAAACAATGGAATTAATGTGAATCAAGAAGAAATCTTTCATGCTCATTGCATAAAGCAATTTAACAGCTGTAACGAATCTTTCTTCACTTGCAGGTTTCATCTGGTGATAGATAAGCTTGGAAACATGTGGTGGAAAATCAACTTTGTTCGACTTTACAATATCAGTGAGTAAATACATCAGGTTGATAACCTGTTGCGTATCAGAACAAGTCGAACAGTGAGAAATGATGCAAACAGCATCTTTTGTTGTAAACTTGAATACGGACATCGAAAAGATCAATCTAGATAAGTTAGTTCTGCATTGTTCGATGTCTAAATTTGCTGGTCTCTTTCTATCGCCATTCGCACGAATAATTTCAATCTCTATAGGTGTATAATAAAAATAGAGACGCATAACAGCGAGAACTTGAGATATAGAGATGCAGCTCATAAATGTGCTCGGTGATGTAGAGAACAAAGAATTTGACCAGTGGGCGACAATTCTAGATAAATCTCGGGCTTCGCAAACGCACCATAATTCAGGATTGAACAAAATGTTCGAAATCAAAGAACGCGTGATTGTTGATGAATTGCATTTTTCGATAATTGTAAAGAACTTCTGGTATAAGCTGTAAGTGAGCTTTGCTGGAGGTGCATTCATCAACAGTGCTGCAACGAGAGGGAATATATCGACACTGCCTGAACTGAGGTTTGGAATAATGCATTGAATGAGATCAATAAGTTGTGGAGGGAAGTGAGGTGGCATTGTGTCCATATATGCGAAGAAAGGAACTAAATCTGTCACTCTCGCTGTGAACATTTCGAGTAATGATTGCTGAAGTTCCATTGGACCTTTGTTTAACTTAGTTGTGATGCCAGATGCCAAAACACTTGGTGGATATGAGAAAATTGCAAGCGTTCCAACATCGCTGGCTCTCGCACCGAGCATATTCATTTCTGATATTGTTCTCTTGTCCAAGTATTCACCGAAGAACCAGATATCACCAATACGGCAGTCGAATGGAACATCTTCAGGATTTGATGCGACGCCACCAATGCGAACTCCGAGATTTCCTTCATGAAAATTGGACAAAGCAACAGAATATGTTTGCAAAAGTTTTCCATTGATATACAAAGAAACACTTGAGTTTTTGTCATCAATGTTAACAGCAACAGTCGCAACAAACCATGTGCATGATGGCATACTCTGCGCGAGAGCTGCATAGCTTAATCCATTGTTAGAGAAGATATTGCACAAAATGGAAGTTCCAGACAAATGCAGTCTGAAGATGATATCCTGAGAATCATTTATCTGTATAATCTGTGGGCATCTCGTTGACATTAGAGCTGCAGGACAGTCAACTTGAAGCCAGAACTGTATTGTGAAGCCACCGTTGATATGATTTGATTTAACTCCAGAAATTTCTACATTAATGGAGGGATCTCCTAGTGGAGTAATGACCTTTGGTGCCTGCATAACTAAACCTAATGAAGATCCAATCTCTTTCATAGCAGAAACAGCAAAATCTGAGAATGTTCTGTCTTCTGCTGGTGAAATAACAGATAGTAGTGACATTACAACTTGTTGTGATGAAATGAATGAAGAAATCGTTGTTATCATTGGTAAAATGATTTCAACAACTTTATCTTTCGATATTTGGATCGAATATTTAATATTCCTGAATGTGAATTCTTTGTCATGATTCTTAATGATTTCGAGCAAAAGAAGATCAAGTTCTCCTTTATGACAGATTCTGCAATTGTGCAGCGAGTGTTTGCAAAGTTGTTGAAGAAGATCTATTATCTCAATGAATTGTTTTTCTGTCCTAAGAACTGAAATAAGAACATTGATCATCGAATATTCTTTCATAAGGAACCTAACTTTCGGTGAAGCAGCTCTGCTATTAGCGATGATTGTCAGAAGGCCGCATATTGTTGTATCAGACACTGTCTCTGACTCTGCTGCACGTGCGGCTGCAGACAAAAGAGCAGCAGCTTCATTAGAAATATGGAACTTTGTTGTTTCATCGACAAGAAGTGTAGAAAGATAAAGAACTTCATTCAGGAGTTCCTTCGACGGATTCTCAACCAAGTAATATGTTGCTGGTGTTAAAATAGGCGAGAAGCAGTTTGTTATTGCTGCATTGTGTGCTATAGAATCATTAACGCAGTTCAACATATCAATGACAATGCTCGAAAGTCTGTTATGCTTCGGTAATGAGCGACAAACACCTAAAATGCCACAAATGAACTCAACGAGTGGCTGAAGAAGTGAAACATCGCTGTTGGAGAACTCTGTGAGGAATGTATGCAATGCGTTGATGATTGGCTTTTGCATTGATGGCTCTAAAACACGTGATAAGAATCCTGATGCAAAAATTGGTGATAAGAAGCACCTTGCTGCTGCAGGTTTGTTCTCAAGTAAAGCGAATATGAAGACAATGACTGAAACAAGAGCTTTTCTTGATGCAGGAATTTCAATTTCTTTTATAACGAGCTGTGTTAGAACGGTGTATGTATTGATAAGGATACCAATGATGTTGTCATCAGTGAGAATAGATAAATCGTATAAAGACAATTTGTTATTAATTCTTCCAATTATATCAGCGAGAAGTAATGGATGTTCTTCGTTCAATTGAATCAATTTTCCGATTAATGCAGGATCATGAATAGAGAATATATACAACACAATTTTTCTGTAAAAATTAATTTGATTAATAATAACTGGTGGCTTAAATACTGTGATTCCTGGTTGAAATACAACGAAAAGCTTGACGAAAATCTGATCCGTTATCTTAATTTTCCTAATATTTGCTAAAATATACAAAAATAAAATATAACTATCATCATTCACATATTCAACAAATGATTTGAAGAAAACTTCTGAATATATGTCATCCATTCTACTCAAGAACAATATAATGCTTTTCAAAACCTTTTTGTCTTCATTCGAGATTAAATCATCAAAAGTGAGTGTTGAATCATAAGCTGAAGGAGGAAACTCATCAATGCCGTTTGGAAACAGATCAACTGTTTCAGGAGAGAAAGAGAATTCTCTCGTAATGCATTTAATATCGATCTGAATATATTCGGATTCTTCGGGATGAGAGAAACTTTGCGGTTTTGGTTTAAGTTTGTGACATAAATGCGAAGGTAAATCCTTCACTGCCTCGATTAAATATGTGTCCTTAACAACAGCGCCTAAAGTCGATAAAATACTTAATGGAGTTTCATCAAACTCCATCATATTCCGATATAACGTATTTACGAGAATTTGAAGGTCGAGATTTGCGAAACGATCAGGATTTGTTGAAATACATGAATTAAATAAATTTGTTAAATATAAAAACGAGTTTGTATCGCGATTTAACACTGTTTTGCTTAATATCTCTGATGCAAATTCGAAGTTGTGCTCATTTATCTCTTGAAATATTAACTCTATCAAGTTTTGAGAAATTGGTATCGTCGAAACTTCCATAAATCTCGAACAGACAGTGTTCAATATGTAGTGGTAAAGCGGAGAATTAATGATTTGTCTGAATTTCGATATTATACTGATTATTTCGGGAAAAAATGATTCGGAATCAGCCAAATTTTGATGACAATTCCATGATAACACAATGTAGTACAAAATAATTGTCGAGGATGGCTTTTTTGCTATATCATCGTTAATATATTTATAAAATTCTGTCAATAAATCTTGATTAAAAACAAAAAATGATTTAATTGGCACCAAACGTTCAACAATGGAATACCCAGAGAGAGGTGCAGACGATACTCTGTTGATGGTTTTAATATCCAATAAAGGAAATTTAATTGTTGATAAAATTTGGTAAAAACTCGATCCATCATCATCAGGCAACGCAATATTGACCAGAAATCTGTACAATATGTCGTATAAGTTCGGATCAGTGACTTGTAATAGTCGTTCTGACAAACTATTCCGGTCACGTTGCATTTTTTATTATTTTCTTGGCTTTGGATTTTGGAATTTTTCGTTTTTGTGTTTTTATGTGTTTTTGGCTATACAGGCGCCAAGCATCGCAATTTCAGAGCATTTTGATAAGTTTGACATTTTCAATTCCCAAATTATAGACTTTTGGACGATTTTGATGCGTGAAACTTTTATGCTATAAAGTTTTCTATCAATTTCATGATTGCTTTGCGATAAAAGCATCCTTAGATTTTTTGGAATTTTTCAAGATTTTGATAAAAGGTTTAATTACATTGCAAATCAATTCTCCTTCATCAACCAAGTCTATTCTTAATTTAAATAAGGTGTATATTACAAAAGTTGATTTTTCAGCGAAATATGAACTTTAAAACAACAGAAGAACATCATTTATAAAGCAAAGATTGAAAAGAAGCTATTACACAGTCAAACAGGCTAAAATAAAAATGTCGAGTTTTCAACCAAAATTTGTCCCTACACTCAACCTTTTCTTTTAATATTATCATTGTAACGTTTATTGTAGACGACGAAACAGGTGGGGAAGTACTTCTTGCCAACGCACGGGACCATGTCTTACCCATGATGACGGAGTATTTCGGCAATAGCAATCGTACTCTCGTTTATCATTGTTTTTTGAGCAATTTTGTTTTGATATTGAATATGAAAAAAATTCCGTTTTAAATATGTTCTAAATCGGCCATAAAGCAGAAATATCATGTTAAGACATAAAATCGAATCTTCGTTGGCAATCAATTTTTCTGAAGAATGCTAAACTCGTTTTTGCTATTATTTCGTGTAATTACCATCATTGTAGTGGAATGTAAAAACCGATATTTATTTTTTGTGAACTATTGTAAATGAATTTGAAAGATCAGAAACACAAATTCGCAAAAATGTGAAGTTATGCTTAGATATAGATGATACACATATATGATAGATTGATATAACATTCAATCGGAAGTTATTGATTTATGCTTTTAAAATGGTATTTGAAAGAAAATTGCAAGATAGGTTTTGATAGGACATTGAATGAGTTTTAGAAAATTGAATGCTAATTGTTTCTGAGCATCGAAATATCAAACACAAACAAATTGTAAATCAACTCAAAAAAATCCAAGAAATCTTTTTGATCTTGTCTTTTGCTTTAACTTATCTAACCATTTTCTTCAGTAAATTTGACCATTTAATTCAATACCAAACCCTGATTCTAAATTGAAAATGATTCTAAATCATGTTGCTAGCAATATCTTGTAGAAACATAAAATTTTTGAAAACTCATTCAAAACTTCAATCATTGAAAAAAAATTTAAGGAATTTATGCACAAGTTTTAGTTTTCCGTTTCTTTAGTAGTTTTTACCATTTTCTTTCTATTCACTTTCGTTTGATTCCCAACATACATATCTTTAATGGATTCAGAATATCCTACTTTGCGTCCAATCTACGGACATTCACGAGAGATTTGATTCCCAAATTTGTTTGCAGGTCGAAACTAAACTTCTGAAGCATTATATCGTTATCCCAATTTATATGGCATACTGTATTCTTGATTTGGTTAGTGGATTTGGTGTTATGAGAGGTTCATAGAAACTTTTATCCAAATTAACGACTTGTTCTGCGGATTTGGCTTTTGCAACAAGCTATAAGCCAGAACATAACTTTAAATTCGTGTGGTTGCAAAAGAGATTTGTTAATTTTACCGATATTTGCTTATTATAAGTGGAAACATGTAGCACACAATTTGCTGCTGATATTTCTCCAGTTACAAAAGAAATTGCTGACTTTATAAATTTGATATTTCTTTATTTTCTGTTTCCGAGTTCATTACAATGATGATTATCTTCAAATACTATTTTTAGTGATAAAGATCTGAGAAAAGCTTCAAATTTATTTATGCCAAGAAGCTTGATATTTCTCACTCATGGTGTAACAGGATCTGAGAATTCATGGTGGCTTCCATGGGTAAAGAAAACATTGAGTGATGACGAAACACTCGTAATTGCACCCTCATATCCTAATTCTGAAGATCCAGATTATTCTCAATGGAAGGAAACGTTTTGCTCATTGCTAGATGGTGCGGAGCAATATGATGATCTTTATATTGTTGGCCACTCTCTCGGTGGATTCTTTGTGTTAAAGATTGTTGGTGATTTATTGTATCTTAATCCTAAACTGAAAGGTGTTGTTCTGGTTGCTCCTACATCGATAAAGAGGCCAGAAAGACGTAAATTCTATTCAGTTGGTGTAGATTGGGAAAATATTAGAAAAATTAAGTGCCCTATCAAGTTGTTATTCAGTGATGATGATCCAAAAATATCAGTTGACCACATCAAGCTTATCCTCAAAGAACTTCCTGAAAATGACTTAGAATATAGAAATTATAAGAATTTAGGTCATTTCATGTTCAAAGAGTGTCCAGAAGTTCTTGATGCCATAAAAAGTGTTGTCCAATAAACAACTTATGCATGTATGAATATTTATATCATTTGATTATATATTATGATTTCCCAGGACAGAAATTATAATTTAGCATATAGTCATAGAGTATTGTATAATATTAAATAGAATGAGATGGGAAATGAAATTGATAATTAAGGTTATTTCAAAAATCTTTTGCTTCTTGAATTTATCAATTTTTGCATTATTCTTGTTGTCATTTTCTCATTCATTTACGTTCTTTTCGTTGTTTTGTATCCAGACACGACTCTATATGACGACACAGACATGTTACATTCTCGAATAAAACCTATCAAACAACACGACACAGAATTAAAGCACCTTGTTGAACCAGACCAGGCAGTACCCATAGACACAACTTTCATTCTTGGTTTAACAGAGAATTATGAAAGCGAAGTCAACGATTCCATCAAATTTTTAACAAGCTATAAACAAATACATCCGAATTATAACATCCAAATCATTGTCATATTCCAAACTTCAAGAATTTCCAACAGATCACTTATCCGAATTAATACACACATTTGCCAGCTTTTAATGGTATGCAGTTACAGTACAAAGCTTACAAAAGGCGACTTTTTCCGCTCAGCAGTTCTTAGATCTAAAGGCAACATTGTTTTCCTTGTTGATTTTTACGAATTCCACGATTTATCGCCATTTAATACATTTATTTCTGCTTTAGGAAAGAACCATAGACAAATGGTCATAGGAGTTAGACCCAATTCGAAAGATATTTTTACTTCATTTGAACATCGATTGTTTAAGATTTTTAAGACAGATGACAACTTCCTTGTGACAAGGCTATTGACAAAAGAAGCAGCCTATAAGATATTTGCAAACTCACACATAAGTGATCAGTTTTTCACAGTTGAAGCTAATAAACTGGGAAAGTTAGAGCATTGTAAAGTGCGTCAAGTGTATATAAACAATACCGTTGCACTGCATCCACAAGAAATTCCACTATATATACGCATTTTGCGTCTCATTCAGATTGGATTATTTTATAAGATCAACATATGGTCATACCATAGAATGTACTCGGCCTTCCAGACTCAGTATGGAACTGAGAAAATTTAATTTCTATATTATTTTGTTTTTATTCATAAATATGCGAATGATAAAATCAAAACTAAAATTTTCTTAGAGAGAGAGTTGAATTATCATCTGGAACCTCCAAATTATCTCTAGATATGTTTTTGATAAAAACACACATGAAATTCAATCGTATCATGTTCAAAGCAAAGGTGATGAGACTCGAAAACCACTTTGATCGGTCAAATGTTAAGCGAGCAAAATCCTTCCAGGCATTGTTTTTCTTAACGCAACTAATCTGGATGCAATTAACTCTACAGATTTCATGCATCTATTATAAAATGCGCTGTATAGTATAGTTAATATCCAGTCTTAATATCCTGCGATTTGACGCCATACCATTGTACTAGGCAAAATGTAAAATGGCAAGAAAAAATTAAATATAAGATTGTTTTTCCAGCTATTCCAGTTTTTTTTTGACATTGGCGTTTCGACATGAATATTAGACAATTTTGGAGTTTCTTGTATGAAATATATATCATACATATTATATTACCTTTTTATATATTTAATGTCCCTGTAACTCAGTAATTTGCCCAACTCTCATTGATATTATAAAATTTGAGAAAAAAAAAATTCAAATAATATTTATATTTTTATATCTCAGAATTGGACTACTATTGACTCTTGATGTATTCCCAAACAGAGTTACCTAAAGGAGTATATGATATCCTGTAAGTTACGGCCCGAAATCTAGGGCAGAGGGGAGTTTCAACACCTTTTTCAAAGCTCTATTTAACATTTTAGGAAATAGACATATGTGAAAAACAAAACTGCAATTCGATTACATAAACATACTTGCAAATTCAGTTAATTTTGTTCAAAATATTTAATTTTTTAGCAAAAAATATTCGATGAATTTAAACTGACAGTACAATTAGTATTTATGGAACATAAAAACATAAAAATAATAGCTTATTCGAAAGATTGACCAGGATAGAAATGCTCGGCGATGAGTTTAAATGCATCATTAGCAGTATATCTAAGGCTGACATCCATGAACTGAGAAGCATTGCTTTCAGCCGGATTTATCTCAATTAACAAGGTTCCATTTCGTTTGGCATTACGAACGAAACTTAGAACAGGATCAACAGCACAGTACGTTCCGACAACTAAAATTAAGTCGCAACTTGACAGTGCTTTATCAGATCCCTCTCTAATGTTTTTAGGAATTGTATCCGAAAAGAATGCAACTTGAGGGCGGAGAACAGATCCACAAACTTCGCAAACAGGAGATTTGTCCTGATGCAAGATCTCTAAAACATCGACTTTTCTTAATTTTTGGCATTTTTCGCACATTCCGTAATCTGAAGCAGAACCGTGCAGCTCAATGACTTTTTCGTCGTATTCGTCATCGTAAGTGTGAAGACCATCGCAATTTTGTGTTAAAAGATTCGAAACTATTTCATCGATAAGTAATTGATGGAGGACATTATGAGCGAGGGTGTGCTTTAATATGTTATTTATTTGTAAGTTTCTAACATTTGCGGCAAGTCTCCATGAATAAAGCGGATTTTCATAAAAATTAGATTTTGAAAGATCAGGGGCCTTCAAAACATCCCATAAACCGTTATTATCACGAGATCTGAATGTTGGCAACTGTGGTGCGCTGATTCCTGCACCTGTAATCACGCAAATTTTTCCTTTACTTCTTTCTATTAGTTTTATAGCGCATTCAATCGTATTCTCGAGGTCTGGGTAGTATCCAATGTCAATCTCATTCATTTTGACATCATTTAGATCACTGAAAAGTCCGCCCATACTAATCGAATGAAAGAAAAGTGACGAATTTTAAAGAATTTACATTTAATTTTCATATTCTCTCTTTGGAGTTTCAACATAGCTTATTTACGGTCTATATAGTAAAAATACAAAGTAAAAATGATACATTATACAAGGAATTAAAATTTGAGCAATAACAAATAATCTTTTTAAGAACCGAAATTGTTCTCAAATAATTCCATTTCGCCTATTATAATTACACCATGAATCAAATCAATCCTTTCTCATGTATAAGGTTATTTATTCATTTCCTCGGATACAAAAAGTGAATTATACATAACTATATATCAATAAAATAGCATTCAATACTGCTATATATACTTAACATATGAATATTTATAATACTGTATGAGCAAAAATCATAAATAAGTTATGTAAGACTAAGATATATTCGATGTTTTAACATGATGGCAAAAATGAGTGAAACTTAATGATATAGATCTCGACAATGCATAGATATTGACTTTTGTGTTATTTTGTTTGGAGTGGAAAATAACGATATAAAGGTGACGATTTCAAGTATTTTATGTATAAATTCGAGTGGGGCATTGAGGAAGAGAAAAAATACGATTTAAGGGATGTTAAGTGTGGAGGATGGTCCTCTGCACGCATTCAAAAGCGTTCTCAAGGAAAATGGCTCCATTTTTATGATGAAGATAAAACTTTAATCAATCAACCAATACCAATTGATTACAAAAAGAAATATGTTCCACCGAAGCGACCAAAAACTGCAATAGAACATCCAAAAAAGATGCAACATGACTTATATCATGATGCGTTAGCAACGTTATCGCCTCAGACAGTAAGAGAAATCACACAAAGCACATTATCTTCGACTACTTATAACTCTCCTCCATTCGAAGAGCATAAAATACCATTAAGAATTAAAACATCCGAAAGAGGCCCTTTATCATCGATAAGCACCAGCCGCGACATGACAACTGGTCGCTCAAAGACTTCTATGGAGAAAGCGATGACTTCTCGCACTTCTAGGACTGTTGCACCAATTCCAATTAATACTGTTGATTTATCGAGTATTCAGGTGCCAGAAACCGCAAGAATTGTCCACAAGAATCGCGGCGACAATCCTTCCCGCTTCCCATTCCGTGTGAGCACAATTTATTTGTCTGAATTATCAGAAGCAGAAGAAAAAATGAAGCAAACCAAGCGAAAACCAAAAAAGAAAGCGATAGATGTTGTTGGACGACATGTCATTGAATTTCAATAAAATTTTTGTTTGTATTTTTTTTTATCAACAAATTAATTTTCATTTTGAATAATGCTGAGTTCAATCTTTCTGGCTTTCTAAATTCCCATAATTGAATTCTATATTCGCCACTATAATTATAATTCGAATTATATACAGCATTTCATTTAGAGAATCACTAAAAATCAAACTTTTATGAAATTGAATAATATTTATGCCATGTAAATAATGCCATTTATGACATTCTGACATGTAAATTCTAAAAATAACTCTTTTTTCTGTGATAAAAACATCAAAATTTTATAATAATTATATTTCAAAAAGTGAAATAATAATGGTTTTCTACTGAATAATGCAATAAAATTCGGAAATCATATAATAACACATTTTAAGATGAAAACTGCGATCTACGTAGTATGCAAATCCTAAAACAACTGGAAAATGGATAAAAGCCAAAATTTTCTATCGTCCTGGAGCAGACACAAATGAGTTACGAAGAGAATTCCACAGAGAAGAAACAACTCGACCCAAAGATTGTGGAGCTTCGCAGACTGTACGAAGCCGCAAAGCCGAAGTCTCTGACAGAAACACAGCGCAAAAATAATGTTCGCGAACTTTTCGAATATATTAAGCCAGAGTTTGAGAAGCTAATTAGGAGGCCAGATGGTTCTCGTGCTGCTCAGCTTATCTTCCATCGTGG
Source organism: Trichomonas tenax (assembly GCA_023091735.1). NCBI lineage: Eukaryota > Parabasalia > Trichomonadida > Trichomonadidae > Trichomonas > Trichomonas tenax. The sequence continues at coordinate 4,943 of JALKBU010000622.1, read as the reverse complement.
TGATGAGCAAGTTCGCGCCGATTTTCTTGCTAAATTAAATCCGATTTTGATTCAGATCGCGCAATCAAGATATCAGTATCGTATCGCGCTCACCATCATCAAAGATTCGACAAAGCAGCAAAGAGACCAGATTTTCGAAGCTTTATACGGTGAATATTCAAATCTCATCAAGCATCGCTACGGCTGCATTGTTCTCGACGCACTCTATGAGAGAATCAACCGTGAACAGAAGAACAAGCTTCTTTTCGAAGTTTGCTGGAACTTTAAGGAAAATAAGAAACTTTCTTACGACAGAATCAAGAAATACAACTTCAAATCTACAACAGGAGGCTCTGATGAGTCAGGACCAAGAGGAATTTCATTCGATGAAATCTGCACAATCGCACAGCAAGTTTACAAGGACTTAAACAAGAACAACAAAGTTAAACCACAAGAGTCATCTAAAAACATTTTCAATTGGACAGTTAAAACACTTAACTTCGCTTGTGATAAGAATCTTTCTCAATTCAAAGTCGTTCAGGCTTTAATTCTTCTCATTGGCGAACACGAACCGTCCAAACTCGGTGAGTACCTCATCCACATCAATGATATCGCGTACTCATACGAAGGCAGCCGCGTCGTTTTGCTCGGTGTCAAGAACGCGACACAGGAACAACTTCGTGCGACAATTAAGCTCATTGAACCACACGAGCGCAAGAACTTAGTTGATGCCAACGCTCCACAGGCCGCTGAGCAGGAGGAAGGCGAAGAGAAGAATGGCGAAGAAGAAGAGCAGAATGCTGAAGAACAAAATCAAGAAGAAAACACTGAAGACAACGCTGAAGGTGATGGCGAAGAAGAGGAATTATTCGAACTCAACAACACATGCAAACTCGCCACAGGTGAATATGGCTGGAGAGTTCTTTCTGCTTGCATTTCCTATATCAATGACAAGTCTGTTGTAATGGAGGAACTTATTCCAAACTTGTTCGATATGTGGCCATGGGTTCGCAAGAATAAGTTCGTTCAGCAGCTTTTGTACAGAATCTTCGAGAAGACAGGTTCTGTTTTCTGCGGTATCGACTTCCAGGGACCAAACCCAATCTCACCAGAACTTTGCCAGTGCTTGTTTGATTTCTTGATGCCAGTCTTAGGCGAATCAATCGACAGCCTCTACGAATATCCGCAGGGCTCTGATCTCATCATCTGCTGCCTCGAGCACGCTCTTAAGAGCAACGATAAGAAGAACTTTGATGCTATTTGCGACATGGTCTTCACAAAGGAGAACATTCAGCACAAGGTTGCCAACAAGCTCGTCAAGAGAGCAATTCAGAAGCTTGGTTCTGATGTTGTCCCACGCGTTAGAAAGATCATTCACCACCTCAAAGTCGAGAACGTTTTGAGGACACCAGGCGCTCACGTTGTCGCTGAGCTTTGCGAGAGAGACCCAGAATATAGACAAAAGACAATCAAGGTTATCGAGGAGAACGAGATACCGAAGGAGAAGGCTATCATGGCTATTCTTGAGCCTAAGTCTCAGTCCGAGAAGAAGGACATCATATTGAATAACAGACATAGAGCAGAGAAGAAAGACAAGGTTAAACGCCAGTCAAAGAAGTAGAGAAATATATATATATATAGATAAAGATTACATGTTATAAACAAATTATTTTATAAACAATTTTATTGTGTGATTAATCCAGCACTAACAAGTTGTTGATAAAATGTAACAAATTCCTCCAGTTGATCATTAGTGACTGTTTGATACGATTGCAAATGAATGACACATTGCTTATATAAATCAACATAATCTGGACGAATTGCGTTTGTGTTGACTTGATTTTGGATGATTTTCATTAATATGGACATTATGCAATAGTTGGTATGAAATTGACCTATAATTTCAGCAATTCGATCCATGAATGGTGTTTGCTCATTAATAAGAAGTATCTCTATAACTTCTTTCATTATATCCGGAAGGAAACCATCAATCTTTGAAAACTCAATAAGAGCATTAAACAAGTCTTCGGCATTGCTGTTTGTCTTTAAAACATAGAAAGCCCACTTGAATAATGTAAATGGATCTTCAATGTTGATATTATGCTCTTCACTTTGGAAATTCTCCATCCATGAATCTTGATTTATCATAAACAAAGCTTCTTCGAATTCCCCGAGACTGTGGTATAGTGAAATTAGTGTAAATCTTTCTTCATCTGTTTCGCAGCCCATAGCAATTCTTTCTGAGATCTTCACGAACATTTGAGAAATCATATTCCCAACCATCTTCAAATGATTCAATATACAATGATATAATTGATCGGGAATAACAACCTTTGAACAAATATAAATAAAACTATTCTTCGCTGTTTCAACTGCTGATTCCAGATTACCTGTTTCATAAGCTGGGTGCAAAAGACTGATCTCGATTGGGAATAAATTCATCGAAAACTCCGATATTTCAATTTGCTGTATCATAAATCCATAAATTGTTGAAATCAAATGGCGTAAATCATAAGTTACTATATATGGGTTAATTGTTGATGTTGTTTGGAAAATTTCTTCAAACAATGCAGGTATAACATACTTGTGGACAAGGTTTTGTCTGAGTATCACTATTGCAGTATCAACGTTATCTTTAAAACCTTTTGGAAAACATACAAAGCGACGTTCTGGATTAATGAAATGATAATCGTAATCTTGAAGAACTTCTTTTGTTGTGTTTTCAGGCAATTCAGTTATCGAAATATCTTTTCTTAGATATTTAAGAATTGCTTGAATAAGCGAAGTTATTAATTCTTGAACAGAAGGCTGATCTATCTTTGCAATTTGATTAAGTGTTGAATCGATTTTATCGACGAAGTTCATTTCAACTTCTTCGAAATTTATTGATCCGATGATATCATGAAATGCTTCAAAATATCTTTGATCCTTGAATAATGCTGCTGCTTTAACTGCAATGATACCTGCACATTTTATGGCGCTAGAGTATACTTCAGAAACAAGATCTTGGCAACTTAACACAGCCATTGACAATTCAAAGAAAGAATTTGCCTCATCGGCTGTTTCATTTGTGCAACATTCAAACAAGATCGAAAATAGATTCAATATTGATGGATAGAAATTCGAAACTTCATGAATGGGTTGATCCTTGATGGCTTCTTTAATATGCTTGCATACATTGATTTGACTTTCAACAGTTGCCTTTGCAAACGATGAATTTATGTCATCATATTTCTGCAATGCTTTCAATAATTGATTAACTATTATCGGCTCATTTTCTTCTCCCAAAATTCGATTTATTACCAAAACCATTACATTATTTGCATTCTCTATATCATGATCAAACAAAGTGAACTCTGAAATTGATGTTATGAACTTTGCGCATATCAATCGAAGACTTGCATCATCATCACATTGCAATGATACTATTATTTGTTCTGCAAATAGTGAAAAAAGCGAACATGAAAATGCTTCAGCAACATATTCTGCACATGTGTCAAGTATAGCGAGCACTGTTTTAACTTCGGTTTGACTTCCTTTGATTTCACATAGATAACATAAGAATTTGGTCCTCCAGTCAATATTGTTTGCATAATTATTTGCAATAAATTTAAAAACCTTTACGGCTTCGCCAAAAACAGAGTAATCTTGCGAAAAATCAACTGAGGGATTATACAACTCAATTGTATCTGCACAGAGGCTGAATAAGAAGTTTTGAATGAAATCATCAACATTGTCGAAAAAGTCTTTTGGGAAGTAAAAGAACAATGCCTTGATACATGACAAATAGTTCTTAACAATATTTTCATATTCTTTATACTGGCTTATCATTTGTTGGAATATTTCCAAATATTTTATGCAAAAAGGTTCAATCATCATCTTAGCATATGACATATTTGTTTCAAAGGTTGAAAGCAATTCTATTAGTAGTAACTCGTCTGATAAATTTGTAAATATATTCGCAATAAATTCATTATACTGTGTGAGATCGAGATGTTGAGATAAAACTAGTATTAACGAAACTGCTGTAACGCATATTTGTGCATTTGACTGTACATCAGAGCAAATTCGTTCAATTAATCCAATAAATATTTCAGAATTTGTGTTTGGATCAATTATCCTTGATGAGATGATCTTTGTGATGTTTTTGATCGAGACAATCATAATGTTTAAGTCATTGCTGCTTTGGGTTCCTTCTAAAAATAAATTGAAAATTCCAGGATCTAAATGCGCGCTGAGTGTTGCCTGTATTAAAAAATGAGACAAATTTTCTCTTAAATTCGTATTTGTTTGTGGATTTAGATATATCTGGCTCAGAACAGTTAAAACTTCATTATCGAAAAATCTTTGAGCCATAATGCTTTGTATTTCGGCGGATTTAGCAATTTCAACACCTAAAAGAATGATGGAAGCTAATTGTAGGAAATCATCTCCAGTTTGAACATAATTCAATAAAAATCTAACAGAATCAAGCGGAAAGTTCGTAACATACTCGTTCAAACTGTTTTCTGCCCCTGCTCTCTCTTCGTTATCGTTCGATTTTATCGATAAAATTAATGCTCGTTTGAAATCTTCTTCAGTCAAAGTTAAAAAATGCTTTTATTATACAAACCTCTTTTATTTGTTCTTTACATAGTACATCAAAGCAGCTTTATATCATTCGGCTGAATTCATCCAAATCAAAATTTATTTTTTTGTATTTTTCTTCCATTTCTTCTTTTAGCTTAATGGTGTCACAAACTCCTCAAAAAGGCGTTAAATCTTTGTTCTCAATCATTATAAAAGATGAATACATTAGTAGTTATGTTTGGGGGTCCTGTGACATATTTTGTAACTCTATATATAGTGGGGACAATAACTAATATATATATAGTGGGAAAAACTAAGTTAATTTTAAATTTTATTTATTTTTATTCTTACATAAACAGCGACCAATGTCGAATATCAAAAATGACAAAATAGAT
>JALKBU010000621.1:0-30493 GCA_023091735.1 Trichomonas tenax | reverse complement strand
TCCACAAATGATAAAAAACCGTTATATAATCAGGTTAAGAAGAACGAGACCGACCCTTGGGTCGGGCTCATTTATCCTAGCCCGAAGCTGAGCTTGCTCAGCGGGATGGGCTCATTTGTGTGTGTGTATAGTTGCTTTTTTACTTATTAAAAAATTAAATAATAATAAAAATTAACTTAGTTTTTCCCCATTATATATTAGTTATTGTCCCCACTATATATAGTTACAAAAAACGACATACACCCCCTTATATTACTACTATGAGAATTTATTTTTTTGGATTTTGAAAATATGATTTTATACCCGCAATATTACTGCTGAGCATAGAATAAAAGATTTGATGTCATAACATATATAAATCTCATACAATTTGCCTTCAATAATTCAACATTTTATTCGATTAATGTAAATTATGTATTTTTAGGTCAAATATCTTTCTTTAGTCAATGCAGTTTACGTTTATCATGTTATTTTCTCATTTCATTACACTTTTTCAAATTTTCGACGAAATTTGCGGATTTTAGGAATTTGAAGTAAAAAGATCATCTCTATATTTAACGCCATTCTATATAATAAAAATTAGCAAAAAAAATTTAAACTTTGATAAGTTTTGAAATAAATACTGTATACATGATTTATTTCCTTTTTTGTCAATTTTTGTCGTAAATGTTTGTATGTTAAAAGTTCTCAAAAAATTGAGAAACCTAGGAGGAGATTTTGTACGGACTATATTAATTAAACTAGAAATTTTAATAACAAATTATAGGAAATTACTAAGATTTCGATATAAATTATAGAAAAATTGTTAAATTTAAATATATTAGGGAAATTATGATTATGGATATTCTCAGAGTGAGGATTTGCCATGGATGGACAAAATTTTGGACTCCCATGGTAAATCACACTCTGCATACTACTTTATTTGTCATAAATCATATCACAAATAGGTGCGATTTTTTGTTAAATGATATTTTGTCATGTAATTTATTATCCAAACTTTACATAACAAATTTTAATTTACAAAGTCAAAAATATTGAAGGGTTGTCAATTATTTTTTCGAAAATGTCAGTTTTACAGTTCACTTAAATGCAACTCAATGTTAAAGTGATTGAAGCCAAGAATGTTCCAAAGATGGATATCATCGGCGACTGCGATCCATTCGTTAAGCTCGCATTCGGCGATAAGACGTTCAAGACAGGCGTTAAGGACAACACACTTAATCCGAAGTGGAACGAGACATTCCAATTCCCAATCACTAGCAGAGATGACACATTGAGGATCATCGTCAGTGACAAGGATGTTACAGTAGACGAAGATTTCGCCGTTCTCAATTTCAAATTAAACTCTATCATCCCAGGAACAGTTGTTGACAATTGGTTCGACTGCGATCAGATTAAGACAGCTAAATTGTATTGCAAGCTTCACCTTCAGCTCCATATTGATAATTACGATGTTCCACCATTCCAACCAAGACCAAAGCCACAGGCCCAGCAAAAGTAACCCACAAATAAAACGGTATGCATTCTTTTTAAAATTTTACAAATTTATCTTTTTTTGCAAATAAAAACCATAAACAGACAATTACATAAATAAGCACCTATGAAGCATTAAACATATAGAGTATTTTCGGTGAATAGCGATGCTCTTTTATGCACAACACGCTATCTCTGACTAAATAGATCTTTATCGTGGGGATCTGAATTGGAAGCCCAATGGAGACACATATTAACAAATCAAACAAAGAGAAAATGGTATTATAAGCAATTTTTCAATTGATTATCAAATTCTGTTGCTTTGAACCAATTAACTTTAATGTGATATATATATTGGTAATTGCTGTATATCTAAAACACACTTTATAAAACATAATATATCGAACAAAAACAAAACACTGCAATATTATCTGAGTTATTCAGACGAGTCAATAAGCGAGGAGCTGCTGGATGATTTCTTCTTCATTCTTCGATGCCTTGAATGATGCTTTATGCGCTTTCGTTCTTTCTTGTGTTTTCTATAATGTTTATGAGGTTTCTCTTTTTCTGAGTCAGATCTTGAAGAACTGTATGATTCTGAGCTGCTTTCATATTGCTCATCTGATTCTGTTTCACTTTTAGACTCTTCCGATTTAACTTCTGGTTGTGTAGGACTTGTATATTCTGACTCGGATGAACTTTCTGATGGCTGTGATTCTGATGAACTCGATGTGTAGTGTCTATGATAATGTCTATGATTGTGGTGCGATTTTTTAAGTAAAATTTTGTTTTTTTCTTTGCGTTTGTATTCACTAAATTTCACCAACATAGGATCGGTCTTACAGAGGTGATTGTCATTCATATATTTTCGTTTATTACGATTGAATGACTTTTTAAAATTAGACTTTGAGTGACCATATTCAACAGATACAAACCTATTTCGAATAAATACTTCATTTAGCGCCAAGGCTTTCTTTGCTGTCTCATGATCCTCATATGTTATAATGCAACATTTTAAATTGACGAAATTAGAGGTTCGAAACATAGATATCTTAACAATTGGGCCTGGCTTCATGAAGACTTTCCCGATGTCATCCTCTGTAGTGTCTATGTTGAGTTGAGTGAGGAAAATTCGATTAGGTCCTGAACTCATGATGGCTAATTTATAATTCAAGTCAAAAAAGTGACAATTATTTCGCCAGCAATAAGGTTAACACGACTTTTTTTCCAAGACATGTTCAACTTGATGTTTGTAGATACAAAAACATATACTCTATCGATTCATTCAGTAAAAGTAGGGAGTTAATCGAGAAAATTTTGAAATAATAAAAATTTTCCCTTGAATTTTTTTCTCGTTTACTCTTTTGAGTTTTGCGATTTTTAACGAGTGACCCCCCTATAGATCAGATCTGATCTGATAAAACATTTACTTGCCTTTCTGGGGTTCTGTTTACAGTGGTATCAATAATATCTCTGCAAACAAAGACTAAGCCGCTAATCCAATATGATTTTGCTTAAACAAACACTATCTTGTATTGGAAGATGATGGAAGCTCTTCTCTTATCTTATCTACTGTAGGTATAACTGCATGTTAATAATATAGATGTAGCCTTATTAAAACGCAGAATTTATAAATATATTAACAAAATCAATTATAATTAATACATTCATAAACAGTGTGATTATAGATTATTATTTTAATAATATGAGACTCTGTTTTTGTATTTTTAAAAAAGCAATAATTTAACTTATTTAGTATTCCATTTATTTTAATATGAAATTGGTGCTTTTCAGGGGTGCTGAGTATGTTTATAGCATTTGCTTGTCTATTTAAATTGAGGATCTCAATGAGATTTCATCGAATTTCGACATGTAAAATAACGAAAGTCACTATTTTTAACACTTATTATCTGTTATTCGTCATGTAAAGTCGAAAATTTGATATGTAATGTTACCAATGAGCAAATTTTGTGTGAACTTGAGGTAAAATAACTTTAGGTATTCTCGATGTATGAGCAAAGGAATGCCGTTTGACTCCTGCGTAGCGTATTTTTTCTTTTCTGTTTTTTGATTTTTCGACCTGAACTCTTGCAAAAATAAGCGAGTGAACGCTATAATAGTGTATAATAGTGAGATGTATTTGTTATAATCATCAAAGAGATTCATAACAGAAGCACATTAATGATTTGTAATGGTTTTCTGTTTGTAATCATATGATATCATGATTAAGTAATACCTTGCTAAGATCATGAAACAGATTGCACCACTAGAATCAGCACCCCAAACAGCATGTAAATGTTTCATCAGATTCGTCCAGAAAGGGGGTTTACTCGTTAAAAATCTCAAAACACAAAAAGGTCAACTAGAAAAAAAAGTGGAGCCAAAATTTTCGATATATATATTTCAGTATATGATGAAAGAATATCTTCAATTTGTTATCGCCAATAACGGAGTTAATCGATATGATGTTTTGCGTGTCAACGAGTCATGTTGTAAAGTGTCAGATTATCAGATTTTTAAAAGGTGACATTTGATGTAAAGCAAAAAAATGTCAAAAAAAATAATAAAGGGTGAATATCTATTTGAATTTGATGTGAGAGAAATAAATAACATTATATAGGTGTTTTTGGCCCATTTCTGCTGTTGTGTGCAACTATGCCATACTGCATGGCTGCGCGCAGCAGCAGCAACGGGCCAAAACACTTTCAAAAATAAAGTTGTGCATCGAAGTAATTTCGGCAAAGGCTGATGTTTTTCGCTTTTTTAGCTGGTGAATATCTGGTATCTATGTGTATCTCTAAGAAGTCACTAGCTAAAGAAGCGAAAAACATCAGCCTTTGCCGAAATCATGTCGATTGAATTTGTTTTAAATCCTGCTTTTTGGACATCTTTGATACTGTGTGCAGCTATCATATGTATGGTAGATGCGCTCAGTATCAAAGATGGCCATAAAACAAAATATTTTTGTGAATCGAAGTTATCTCGGCAAAAAAACACAAGATCCCTTGCTTCTTCAGCGGGTGATTGACTTAGATTCATGTGATGCTAAGGATATACTTGCTAAAGAAACGAGGGATCTCGGTCTGCGTCGAAATGACTTAGATTTTCAATCGACTTTGAAAAAGTGCTTCTCCTACATGTTTTCTGCTGTGCCCAGCCACACAGTGTGATACAATTGCATACAGCAGCAAAAATGGATGAAAAGCAAGGTTTTTTATTTCAAATTATATGCTAGGACAAAGCTGTGTTTTTCGCTTCTTTAGCTGGTGAATGTCTGGGATCTATGTATCCCTAAGGCATCCATTTCTGCTGCTGCGCGCAGCCATGCAGTGTGACATAGTTGAACACAACAGCAGCAAAAATGGACGAAAAGCACGCTTTATTAAATTTAAATTTGAATACTTCCCTCTCTGATTTCGAATCTGACAACTACTTTTTATTTGGCAAATAATATTTTACTTGACAAAATGAGTTTTTTAATCATTTTTTGACTATTTTTCAAAGCCGAAAATCTGACACTTTACAACGTGACTCATTGACACGCAATGACTTTATTGTAATGATAACTTTTCTATTTGCTTTGATGTTGTCAAATTTTTTCTATATTTTCCTGCAAAAACCTTGTAAAATCTGTCTATCAGTTATGAATGACATTTCTGATGCAGGAAAATGATAGATAGAATGATCAGATAATACCTTATCACTGAGAAATCAAAGATAAGGAACAATTACAATTTTTTTGTTGACAAATTGACTTTACATAACAAAAAATATTTACAATTTGTTATTTACACGGCAGAAATAAGTGAGATAGAATAAGGAAAGCGGCTTTCCTAGCGAAATCCAATCTACGCATGCAGCGGATGAATCTGTTACGAGAAAAGCAAAGAGATGCATTGAAAATTGCGCACAGAAAGTTGGAACTTTTGATAAAATCAATGCGATTCTTATTCATTAGATCCAGAAAGACCTATAAAATTGTTTTCAAGAACTGTTACAGCGCCATTCATGATCTTTCGATGCTTTTACAAAATTCAATTTTCGAAAATTGGTAGATATGCTTAGCAATAGATAGCAATCAATCTCGCAATTTATTTCCAATTTCTTTTTAAGTCGAAAATATTGTTTAACTAATCATGTTAGAGATAATAATAAAGTTAGAATTTTCAATGCTATCACAACTTTCAGGAAGTTTATTGAAATATTCAGAACTATCATAAGCTCTCAAATTGATTATTATGATATTACTCGTTTGCAACAACGATTTGCAATCATATTTATTCCAATCGAATTTTATTTTTTCTGGCAGAATACTTATTGCATATCGATAAGCATTTTACAGACTTTATTTTTAATTTCAATGCTTTACAAAATAATTTTAAAATATTACAGAGAAGACAAAAATATAAAATGTGAGACGACAAAGAAATTCAATGATTTACAAAATAAAATACATATATCATAAATACGATACTGATTTGAAATTTTCGAGAAATTTATTTTTCAATTCAAATCAAAAATATTATACATATTGCTCTACTACAAGAATGGAGTACATGCAAAAAAAGTGAAAAAAAATTCTGAATATTCATAAATGACGTCGGAAGATTGCACGTACTCTGTTTTAAACTCTTCACGTATCAGGATTCCGAACAAGATTGGGAAGTACACTGTCCTCAGGACACTCAGTAAAGGGGGCTTTGCTGTTGTCGTTCTCGCGATTGATGAAAAGACAATGCACAAGGCTGCTATCAAAATAGTAGACAGAGCACAAATAGGCAGGAAAAATACACTCTCATACTTAGAAAACGAACTTAGATTAAGTGCAAGATTCGAACATCCTAATATTGCCATGTAAATATTATATTTTACCACAAGATTCGGCCTTTCTAGTGTGTTATAAGAATCGTTGAATAATATCGGTACAAGGTTTATTTGTAAAATTTGTATGTTTCTGTCTAAATCAACAGTATGAATGCTGCATTTATATAGTTTAATATTTTTCAAAATCAATATATTTTAGATATAATCATTTTATATTCCGTAGATAGCGTCGCATAACTCGGTGATATAACATATCTGAATGCAGTGTTCGTAATGTTAGATTAGATAACAAAGAATAAGTATTTATCCAATTAAGTGTTACTGCAGCTATCATTACGCATGAATTCAGGTGATTTAATTATTGTTTAACTGAAATTGCTCATATTCAAAGGTAAAAAAATGGAAAGTAAATTATTACAGTTCTTGATGAATGAAACATCATTTTACAATCACATGATGCATCTGTATTAGCTATATTAACATCATCGATCAAAACCTCAAACTCAAAAACAAAAACACATTGGTTGGAGGATGATCTAAAAGCTTTTATGTTTAGATCATCATAGAGGATGTCTAATGAAAGGTTAATTCTAAGCGCTGAATACTCGAGTTTGAGAATAATATATAACAATATGATTTAAGAACAATATATAAAACATATTACAAACATATGGGCTACACTTATTCCTGTGGAATTCCCGATGAATATACATGAAGGATCAAAGATGCTGAAACAGCTCTTCTTTTACGGAGAGATGGTTTGATGATGTTTCTCTCGCGTGAGGAAGTTGTGAGCAAGATTGATTTCGTGCCGATCAACGTTCGTTCGAATGTTGCCTTATATTGGTGGAAGACGGCGGAATTTATGTTAACTGTCTGAATAGGATTCATAGCGAACATATTTGGTGGGTTATTGACTGAGAGAAGGAGTACACCACAATGCCTTCCAAGTTCATAATCGCTTGATGAAAAAACAGTGTAAAACATATTGTTGTATTGACGAGCGACACCGTTATCGATAGGAGTGTGTGCTCTCACAATTGCCTCGAGCTTATTCTTCTTTATAAACTCGGCAACCATTGTCTCATTAAACTGAATACCGATGTTTCTCCTTTGCATTACCATTCCGTTAGGTCCGTCAATAGGGTCACTCCATAGGATATCAGAGACGATCTGATAGTCAGAGCACGTTTCCATATCATCAAAGGGCTTTTTGATTTTGTTTATTTGATGGTAATGCTTGAGGTACTGGGATATTCCTCCGTGGACACAGAAATAGCGCTGGTTGACAATAGCTGCAATTGGGAGATAATTAAATACTTCGTTAATCGCATTGAATGGTCGGATCTCTTTATATCTAGCGAAGGAGGACTCAAAGAAGCCATACTTAGAGTTGATAAGTTTAAGTTCATGGTTGCCTCGAATCATATAACAGTTCTGAGGGAACTTAACGGTCATAGTAAGTAAAAGGACGATCAGGTCAATGGAATATTCTCCACGGTCAACGTAATCGCCTAAAAAGAGGTATTTATGAGATATTGGATAACCTCCGTATTTAAAGACTCTGATTAAATCGAATATGTTTCCATGTGTATCTCCTACACACATAACATTGCCCGTCAGTGTTAACAGTGATGGCTGCTTCTTGAATATTTCGAGCGCGGAATTGCATAACTCGCTTATCAGCTGAGAAGGGAACGAAGGGATCGGATACTGCTCGGTGCCGATTTGTGAAATGTTTGTAAACGAAGGCTGAAGATATGGATCATATTGCTCCAGAATTATATCTTCAGCACTCATTTTTTTTTTTTTTTTTTTTTTTTGAGTTTTTTATTTTGAAATTTTGGTTTAATAAAGGAAAATATAGGTGTTGTTTGTAATCTTTTCCATTCAAATTTTGAGATTTTAGTGAGACTTTTGAGAGAATTGATCGAAGCTCTCTCTCAAAAGTATCCCCAAAATCGCGAATAGTAGTATACAGATTGCTGGTTTTTCGGGGTAACCAAAAATTTGGCTTAGGCCTAAAAATCAGCAATCTGAGGATATCCATAATCATAATTTCCCCAATATATAAAATAAACAATTTCCCTATAATTTATATCAAAATCCTAAAAATTTCTTATAATTTGTTATTAAACTATAGTTTAATTAATAATTAAAATTCTTATGGTAGCGATTTATTAATGGTTTGTCTAAATTGTTAGAATAAAAAATATTTTTTATATGTTATGAAAAAATTTATATATTTTTTTCTTTAATAAATAATTATGACAACTGTTGAAAATTATGGAGGTTATTCGTAATACAATTTTGTATGTAATGTTTTTATATGATTATTGTTCGATATTTGAACTTTATAATGTTTTATATGATGATTATCATAATACAAGAGAAATATTACTTTCTAAAATTAAAAAAGAACATCCTGAATTAATATTTGATAATATATCAGATGAAGATTATAAAGAAATTTATATATCGAATTTGTTAGTGAATTATTTTCAGATATATTTAAATAAATAAAACAATTTTGAATATATCAAAATTTTTTGTTGTCACATTTCGAATATGTAAATTTTTCATGATAACGATAATAATAACCTTAGTATGTAAACTACAGTAATGTTAGAAACACTTAAAGATAGGCATAATGAGAATTATGGATATTTTATTGATCGTACGTCTAAGGCTAAAGAAATTGCTCAAGTTTCTCAGAAAATTTTCTTTAAGGCAAGGATGAAGGAATTATTTGAAGATAATATTAATTACTTTAAGTTTAATTTCCAAAATGATAATGGTATTAATCAGTTTGTAAATTTAGCTTTTCGTTGCCGCAGCTGCTTCAACTTTTAGACGAATTTTCCAACAAGAATGAATTTGCCTACTCACGGCATATATGAGTGACTACAGCCAGAGCTATCATATCGACCAGGTAGTGTGATCTAAAATCATGTTTATCAAAATCATAATAAATCGTCGAGCTACAACTAACAGCAAAAAATACAACCATTTCCCTACCATAACTTAGTACTTCGATTGATCATTATAATTTTTATTTTAATTCAACACAAAAGTCCAAAATTCGGACAATAAATTATTTAAAAATCACGTAAGCTACCTCACACACCAAGCTTGTTCGTCCAAATCTTTTTCTTTGCAAAAAAATCGATTCAATCTCAAAAAATAAATCGCTAAGCTATACAATAAACGCGGTGTACAATGCCGCATTATCAATGGCAATCTGATAAGAGTAGTTTTATTAACTAATACCAAATTATTTTGTAAGTATTCTTTTTTGTTTTTTTCTACTTGCTTAAGAATATAAAAACGTATGAATGTAGGTATATGCATATATCAGTATAGTATTTATGCCAAATTATGATATTTATAAAGATATTGATTCAAGATTGCACGGATTATTGTTGATTTAGCAACTAATTTGCGCAGTTTTCGAACCCTCTATAGAAATAGCGTGACTGTGTGTTTAAGCAATTTTGAGTGCTGTTTTTTACCCAAAACCCTTCTGATGTTGGATTTTCCATTTTTAATGGAAAAGTGACAACTGGTTGTATCTCACCTTATAATAAAAATTGATTAGAATATTTCTTGTGAACGTTTTCAAAATAAATAAAAAATGAATGTTTTAGATTTTAGAGTTCCTGTTAATAATCAAGAACTGCCATTCAAGAGAATATATCACGTGGAGACAACGCGATTTCCACATGAAAAATATCCTAAGTCTGCCGCTGACATTTGTGTTAAAACAGGAAAATTATTTGTCGCTGTTGGTGCGGGAACAGAATTACACACGGTTCAGTTCAATCTACGCAAAAAGAAAGCTGTTGACGTCAAAAGATATCACTTCGACGCTGCTATAATTGATGTGTCTGCTTGTGTATCAAAGGATTATTTCTATTTTGTCACCACCACGGCAAACAACAACTGTTTTATTGTGCAGCCCAATGGTAGAATCAATTTAATACAGCAAAAAAACGTCACAAAAACGATTATTTTCGAAAATTCGATGAAAAGCAATCAAATGTACATCGCTCTTGGAACATCGACCGGAAAAGTCATATTGATATACCCAATTCTCGGTGAAGAACCATATGCAACCGTTACAAAAAAGGCTCCAGTGACATCTTTAAGGAGTTCCTTGAATGGATCCAAAATTATCACAGGATATTCCAATGGAAACGTGACAATTTTCGATGCTGACACATTAGAGGAGCTCTGGAGTCGAACATTTCCATTTGGTTCGATTATTGATGCTATATCGTGTCCAAATGAGGAATATCTGTCACTTTCTGCACAAGATGACAACGTTTATATATGTTCTACAAAGAGCGATGAAACTTTAACAATTTCAGGTCATACGTCGTTTGTTATATCAATTGATCCTGAGAAATACGTCGAAAACGATGAATTTATGTTCACTAGTTCAGGTCTTGATGGAAGATTTGGTTGCTGGAAAGTTAAATTAGGATCTGAACATTTATCGTACGAAAAAATCTTTTTGTCGAATATCATCTCAATCCCTATAAGGTTTACACGCTTCTGCAAACGTGTTTTGCTCACTATTAATGACAAAGCTGAAATCTCAGTTTACATCGCGAAATAATAACTAATTCCACTCCACAATCTTACAAAAATGATGCTCATATGACAGAAATGCAGATATATTCATATGTACACAAAAATCTTTTTGATTAATTCATATTTGTGTTAATTGTTGTCAGGATTCCCATTTTGCGGAAAGCAGTTCAGTTTTGATTCGTTTTTATATGTTGTTTGTAAATATTTTATTATAAGAAATACATAACAATTTATTTATAATATTCATTCCATTCCGCTGATTTCTTCCTGCATCGCTTGATTGAGTTTCTTTTGTGTTCTTATTTGCATGAGCAGGAGATACCTCTGCTTTGCAGCGAGAGGTGATTCGCTGATGGTTATAACAGGCTGTGGCTTAGATTTGACCCTTTGCAGCATCTTTTTTCTCCATATAAAGAAGTAATGAAGAGCATCATTTTGCGGAAGTGTATTTATCCCAATTCTCTTTTCCGCAAGATCAACAACATCATCGAGTTTGCGTAACAGGTCATAAAGAGGCGAAGAATCGATATCTTCAAGTCCATTTCCATTCTGATCGGATTCCAATCTTAAATCAACATCATTTTCAGATTCTTTTAGTTTTTGATAATCTTCAGGGCCAATTAAATTCTCAGATTCCTCTTCTAAGTGTTCTTCATGCTTTCCTTTTTCTGGTTCAAAGATTTGTTTGAGATCATTATCGATTTGACTTTCTTCTTCGTTTTGTTCCATTGGTTGTGGTGAAATCTCAGTGATTTCTTCTGTTATTGTTGTGTTTTTTGGTTTCGATGGAGATATATCACTGACAATTGCAAGGAATCTCTTTCTCAAAGCTTCGAAAGGATCATCATTTGGATCAGGTTGAGGATATCTGAAGAATTTCTTTGGAGATTCATTATTTAGTTTTGGAGTTTCTTCTGTTTTAGATAATGATTTCACTTCATTATCGTTTGGAGATTCGATTTTGTTAATTGATCTTGTTCTTATTGGTTCTTTCTTTGGTGATGTGTAATCATCAGATCTGAATACTGAATCTGTTGGTGTTTTAGACGATTTACTTGAATTGCTGTCTTTTGGTGGCATTTTAACAATGTTTAGTTCTTTGTTTATTTGTTTTCTTGAATGTGCTGACACGGGATTGTTGATGACACGTTTAGGAGGCTGTTCAGCTTCGCTGTCAACAGAGAACGCAGAAGATTCTGATATCATTTGGATCTTATTGATTGATTTTGTCTGAATTGGTTGTCTTGGAGGAGAAAAGTTAGAATCAGCATCAGAGGAAACATAACTATCGATGCTTAAATCGTTTTCATCGTTATCTGCATCAGATTGCTTTGAATCAAAGTATTGATTAAACTCAACAGAGTCCATTTCCATTGACTTAATTTCATCAAGAATCGTGTTCGTGTTTGATAACTTCTTATGTAAATGATCAACGACTTTTTCAATTTCAGATTGTGCTTCAACATTTGAACTCAGAATTTCATCATCTTTTGGTGGAGATTTCTTGGCTTTTGGCGGTGATGATTTCTTTTCAATTGACGATTTATTATTATTTGGTGGTGTTTTTCGAGTGAATGTTTGAGGCCTTTTGATTATTGGAGATTTCTGGGGACTATTTCTTGAAAACAGTTGAGAGTCTTCAATCATATTTAAATCAGAATAATTAGTTGAAAGCTCTTTGATTACTTCTTTTATATTTTTATGGTTTTCTCCAAAATTGTTATCATCTGAATCATCTTCATTCATTTTATTTATTGGACTTGAATTCTTTGATTTTCTCATGACATCTTCAAATGTTGGTGATCTTGAATGATTATTTATTGATGATTTAGAAGATTTAGATTGTGATTTGCTTTGTTCTGGAGATCTCGATTGATTATTTTTCGGCGTTTCTTTTAATGATTGAGAAGAACCAGAATTTACGCTGTTGCTTAGCTTTGATTTCGATATCATTCTATTTTCTGGCGATGAACTGTTGTTTTGTTGTTTAGTTGGAAATACTGGTTTTGGTATTGATGAACTTGTTGAAAGTTTTGGATCAAGCGATATATTTTCAGAGTAATTATCATCCAGTTTTTCGAATGAATATGTGTTTGCAAGTTCTATTTTGCTCTTCTTTGGGGATGGCTTTTTGATTTCTTGGCACTTTGAAGATTCTTTCTTAACCATCGATAAAAAGTCTTGTGGAACATAATATTCAAAATCATCTTCAAAGCCAATTGTTATCCTAAGTTCTTCAAGTGTTCTATCATCAATATCTGTTTGAATTCTATTGATTATTGGCTTATTTTCAGGAATTTTCTCTTTTTGTTTTTGTTTTTCATTGTTTTGAATATTTCCATCTTCTATATCAATTGATAAACTTTTATCATCTTCTTTGCTACTATTTATTTCTTCTTGCTCTTTATAATCGTCTTTGTTGTTGCTTAAATGTTCCTCTTCTTCTTCAAATTCATTTTGTTCTTGAATTTCATTTTCTTCATTTAATGAATCATCAAATGATTCTTGTTTTTCAATATTTTCATTATCAAAAGACTCTTCTTCTTGATCATCTTCATTGCGACTATTTATTTCTCCTTGTTCTTTATCATCGTCTTTGTTATTGCTTGAATATTCCTCTTCTTCTTCAAAATCATTCTGTTCTTGAATTGATTCTTGTTTTTGTTCTTCTTCATCAAAAGATTCTTCTTCTTGGTTCAAAAATTGATTTTGATCCTCTTCCTCAGGATTGGATTTCATTTCATTTTCAGAGTCTTCGCTTTTAAGAAGATCATCACTTTGCATCGAAACGCTTGCGATTACAGCTTGTTTAGGTTCATGCGTCTTTGTTTTCTCAACAAGACTTCGATTTAATTGATCAAAATCAACATTCGGAATTGAATTTTCATTTTCTAAATCATCTTCCTCATAGTTTGATTCGTTCTCAACAGGATTTTGTACTTCGAATCCAGAAGATTGTTCTGGGAGATCATTAACAGGAACTTTCTCAACTGAATCAGTGAAATAATTCGATAAAATCTCTTCAGAATCTTCTGAGTCTGAGATTCCCAATGGATGCAATTTGCACTTATCAAGCATTCCCACATCAAACTCACTCACTTTCACATTGATTCCAAGTATTTTTAAAACTTGCGACGAGATTTTGATAGGAAATTGGACATTTTGCTTTTCCAACGCGAAAACATCGGATATATTGCAATCAAATTCAGATAATAGGTCGAGAATCGTTTTTCTTAATTTTGATACTTTTTGATTTAAACTATTGAAGTAGTTTTCAGGTAATTTATGGTGATTTGCGAATCTCAAAGAGTGTGAGAAATCGTTGTAATTCTGAATCTCGAATGGCGTTTTTGTGAATTTTGATGATAAAAATGAAATAGACGATGAAATAATGAAACAGCATCTTAAGTAGGATTCTTCGCGTTTCAGAAAGTCAAAAAGCTCCTGTGGTTGATATTTATTTTTGTAACATTCTTCAAGTGACTTTGAATCTAATTTTTTGAGGTTTTTACATATATAAAATGCATGTATATCATACAGTGGTAAGTTTGTAACAGGATTTCCTTCAATTCGTAGAATTCGCAATCGAGAAAGGCTATGTAATGGTTTTAAGTCGCTAATTTTTGACAAACAGTTAAACTGGATCAATAGAATCTCCAAATTTTGAAACTGATTGATGTTAATTAAGTTTGTTATCGAATTATAAGATAAATATAACGAACGAATTTGATGAAACTCAGCATTGAGGACATCAATCTCAACAATACCACAGCTTGTAGCTTGAAGTTGGTCATTTCGTTGCAAACTGCGTATTTTTGAAGAAAGCTTCATTCAAGATAATAACAAATATAAAAATGACTAAAGCATCATCCAAAAAACATCATAAACAAAACATTTTAGATATTATTATGATATTTTCATAAATATACCAAAATATAAAACATATCTTTTATATCTTTGGATATTTTTCATGTATTATATTGAAGTATATAAATAGTTTATTCAAGGTCACTAAATTTCTCTCGAATCGAATCAATATCTTCTATAATTCTTTGTGTGGCTGTTCTAAACTTGAAATGGCTGAGTTCAACCAGCTGATCGTATTTCTTGTTGAATTTTGCTTCAAGCTCTTCGGCAACATCTATAGCGAATTCATTATTCGTTTGTACAGCATTTTTGAATATTAAACGCATATCAGAGGCCCAATCCTCTATCGTGGAGTATTTTTTCTTTGCTAGTTTCTCGCGAACAGACTGCAATGAATGCGAATGAAGTTTTGGATCTGAAATAACAGCAGAAGCAGGTCTGTTGATTAACATATCGATGATTTCGACGGCCATCTGGTGAAGTGCCGGTGTCCAGCTGCCGTCTACAAGTTTTACTGTGTTTGGATTCATTTATTGTCAGTTTTTTGATAGCACTTTTTAATAGTTTACTGTTTGAAAATAAGGTTAATTCTCATGAAGAATGATTCATGAAATGATGGTTTTCCTTAATACCCAAAGGAATTCCAGACATGCTTGTCTCAAAGATACACAAAGAATCAACACGCGAAATTAAAATTTCAAAATAGAAATCATCGCATTATTGCAATTAAATTTGCCATAAGATCTTTCAATAGTGTAAAAATTTATGAAGCCACGACAGAAAAGCAACATTGTTGATGCAAAATGGTCAAGAATATGTAATTTTCTATTTAGGAAACAATACCAAGAATCTTTTTTAAGGTATGACTAACGTGAAAAGTGACGGCTGAGGATTTTAACAATCATTATTGGAATGCAGAGCATTTTAAAAAATCCTAAATGGTGATAATATTGTAAAAATGATATGATAGCTATTTATTAATATTGCAACTTCGTTGAGTAAACATAGTTGAAAATACAATGCAGTTTTTCAATCCAATTTTGAATAGTTTACATCTCATGTTAGAAGCCCTTAAATTGAATTAAAATTGCAGTGAATTGATCATTTAGATGACTAGTTTAGTAGTGATTGAAGTACAATATTGTAGGCGATCTAAATGATTGTATTGTTCAAGATTTGTATGTTCATCATTATGATATTGCATCAATCAATATAATTTGATTACAATAATGAATAAAAATCAGCATTTTCTTCTTGAATCATAAGGAATATGCCTTACTCTAATTTTCCCGCAAAAGCATACACGAGCTGGTGTTCTATGCTCCATAAACGTTGTTTAATGTTAATGCATCAAAAACTCAATTTTGGAATTTGATTCGAGTACAATAACAAAGTAATTTAGTAAATAATATAACAAATAATGATTAGTCAGCTGCTTCACCCTCTTGGAACTTATGGAAGTTGTCAAGACGCGTCTGAAACTCTTCTTCTGTTTCAGCAACAGTTTTGATCTCTTTGCCATCCCACGGCTCTGCTGTCAAGACTCTGTTGCGGTATTCGCACTGATCAAGCTCTCCTATCGCTATTGATGCGGATTGCGCTGAATCAAACCTAATAATCACAGTTCCTTCAGGATTCTTTTCGATTGGCTTCACGAGAGTGACTTTTCCGAATGGCTCACACTGCAATGTCATGTCTTTGACGATCTGGCCATAGAGTTCCGGCTCTTTGACCAATTCATCCATTTCAAAAACATTTTTAAGAATCATAATTTTGACTCGTTTTTGTTCTGAAGAATCAAGCTTTTCTTCAGCACCAAAGTAACTGTGGAACTTCCTCGACATCTTCATTGCGCCTTTCCACTTAGAAAAGTCGAATGGTTCGCGAACTGCACGTTCAACTTTAACTCTTTCGCCAGAGGCCAAAAATAACTCTCCGTCGAGGAATTCTATAGCGTGATTTGCAGATTCTGGGTATGCATATGTAACAGTTGCTCTTTTTGTTCTTGGATTTAATAAAATTAAGTCTTCTCCGGTCTCAGGATGGGTTGCAATGACTCCTATACGCTTGCAGAATTCAGCTACGTCTTTAGATGTAAATCCTTCCGGTAAATTTGTTACGACAACTGATAATTGGGCATTTTTATGCTCTATTTGTGTTTCTGATGGTTTCTCTGTATTTTCTGCTTGTTTTTCTGTTGTTTCCGTTGGTTTTTGTTCACTTGTTTCTTCTTTTTGACTCTTTTTGGTCATTTTTTTGATTTTTTGTTTTTTTTTATTCGATTTAAATGAACTTTAGTATAGTTTTATATTCGATAAGGAAAGAAAATTTGCTAATTTTGACGCTCATATACCAATTTTTAACTTGATTCAACAATATCTTAGGTCAATTATTGGTTTCCAGCTTCCATCACATGAGAAATCAAAATTATCCAATAATTTCATTGTTTCATATTGCTGATTATCATTGAAATGCTCAATAAAATTTATTGAATTCAATTTATATTGTCTTGTTATCATATGATGTGTTTAATGATTGAACTATACGAAACACTTTATTGAAATATGTTTTATATGTTCTGTTCAGTCCAATTATAGTACAAAGTCTAATATTTAATTTAAATCATCATTTAACATCAATGAATCAAGTTATGTGTAATTGATTCAATATACACTGTATGAGTACATGATACTTGTATAGAGTTTCATTTCATAAACATAATTTTTAATAATAAAATGAGATAATAATAAAAAATACAAAAATAAATAAGAGAAAACAAAGATCACATTGTCATGTGATTAATGATGAATGAAATCCATTGACTTGGCTTTGGATTTTCTTCATCGAAGTATTTCAACATATCCGAAAGGGAAATGTTTGCGATTCCATCAACATTGTCGTTGAATCGACTTTGTGCGCAGAGATTTTTCTTCATTGCAAGTGAAAGATCCCAAATCAAGCGTTCCTTGAGTTCTTGAACGTCTTTCCTGTATTTTTCGATTCTCTGCTGCTTCTTTTCGAGCATTTCTTCTGTTGGTATTTCGTAATCACTTGCTTCATCATAAGAATTCTCTTCGAAATCGGAATCATTCTCAGCAACGTGAGAATACATATCATCGAGTGGACTCTCAGACGGAGGGGTGCTCCTTGATTCTACACGAACGAGGGAAAGTTCCATCTCATCCTTGTCAATCAGACTTTTGTGTATTATTGACATTGAATCTAAACGTACAGTTTTTATTTTATATCTTGATTTTAAAATATGATTTCAAGCATTCCAATTCCAATTCTGATGACATTTCTTGTTATAGTAAAAACACGAACTTTTGTATCCATAACAATATAACTTGAAATCATTCTGAGATTACTTGAAGTTGGAATGTTTAGAACTGAAAGATAAAAGCAACACGCAAAACAAGATTGAGGAATATTTGTTATAGAAGAAGCCAAATCCAATGAAGAAATGTTTAAATTATAAAAACATCAATAACTCAATGTAGTTAAACCTTCTGGCAATAATAAAACAAAGAAAGATTTACATTCTTTAAAGGCACTGTTGACGATTGTTTTCAGCTTCAGACATCTACTGAAATCAATTGAAATGAGTTCACTGCATTGATAGAAAGCATAATCACCAATCTGAATCAATTGAGGATTGGTTTCGAATGAAAACGATTTCAACGTGTTTTTTTTTTCAATTTTTAAATGCATAATAATTTCCATTAATTACATAAATGCGAAGAATACTGGATTTGAGAACATCATTAACAATATTGGAAATTGTAGACCTGAGTGTCTGATTGTTATCAGCATAGATAACTCCTTGTAAATCTTCTACAGTTGACATTCAATCATCTCAGTTATGTAATAACATTTATATATATATCTTTAAAAATGTGCCACAAAGGACTATTTAACCTTAATTACTACACAAGATGTAAACCATTCAAAATTGGGTTGAAAAAAAAATGCATTATATTTTCAATTCTGTTCCCCCGAAAAAGTTGCAATATTAATACATAGTTATTACATCGTTTTTACTATATTAATGCCGTTAAGGTTTTTAAAAATACTATTCATTCATGATGATTTTTAAAATCATAATCCTCGACCATCACTTTTCATGTTAGTCGCCCCATAATTACGACTAATCTATTAGTCACTAGTATTTATTGATTCATAAGACATTTAAAAGTGATTCTACTGTACTATATATAAGCAAGATGCCAAAATAATGGATCAACAATGATTGTTTTCAATCGAAAATTCATTGAAATGAAAAATGCGTTTTTATGAAAGAATGCTGAATTTTACTGAAATTATAATATTTAGGGCATCGTAATCTAAATATGTTATTCATTTGTTCCTCTTCAACTTTGCAAAGTATTGTAAACAAAGTAAAAAAAAGAGATTGTGAATGAGAATCTTTATTATTTTGAATATGGAGGATCTCTATTATGCAATCCTAATTGAAGATTTATCTGAGAAGATGCATTTTGAAAATTATAATAGAAAGAAAAGTTCATTTTACTTTTTATAACTTTTTATTCCAAACAACAAAATATACAACTAATTATCAGCCATTCTAATCTTGAAATTCACGATCTGATTGATCAACTCGCGCTCTTTCTCGAACACGATATTTCTATTTGCTCTGATTTGCTCCTTGAGTTTCGCTTCCTCAGACATGTAGGCGGAGATTGCGATGTCTAACTTTTCCTTCTTCTTTCTAATCTGATTCTCTAACTCATTGTTAGAGTTTATGAGCTCCTGGTATCTTTTTTTGTGGTTATCACTGCGCTTGTCCTGCTTGTTTTTCTTTGTCGCGCATTCTTTCAATAACACATCAATGTTCACATCATTGTTTTCGGAAACTTTCGAATTTCGAAGATGTGAAGCCCATTTCTTGTGTATAGACTGCAATCTCTCCAATCTTCGTTTTAGCTTTGTGTTTTCTTTCATTATTTCATCAAGTTGAGACGTTAATTCTTGATCTTCTTTTGTAACAGATTCAAGCTCTCCAGTTAAACTCCTTTCTTCTGAGCTCCAACCTATTATATCGATCGCTTTATTTCTTTTCTCTTTCATCTTGTCGACCTCGATCTCAGCATCTTGTTGAAAATCTTCTGTTTCTTCCTGAATTCGTATGATTTTATCCTTTATTTCCTCATTGTCACGTCGAATTGTCTCTATTTCACGCTGAATTTTGTCAATTAAAGGAAGATCTTTTTGAAGTTTCTCAATTTGACTTGCAGTATCTTTAATTTGCGTCTCTATGTCGTTTATATTCTTGTTCGTTAATCCAATCATCGAAATTTGTTGACTAATGTTATATTTTGCAATACTCGACTCATGTTGCAAAGTTTTGCCTTTGCTGGCGATGTTCTGTATTTCCCGTTCGATTTTAGATATCTTTTGCTCAGTTTCATCGTTATCATTTAAGATTGCTTGCAATTCATTTTCTTGATAAGCGCATTTCTTTTGTAACTCATAGAGATCTATCGACAACTTTCGTGCTGAGTCTTGTTTCGTAACCAAAAAGTCGAAATGTTCTGTTTCTAAAAGTGATGGATCAATCGATGGAGCAACATTTGATTGCCTTTCTATTGCCAGTGCCTTTGTCATCCCCTCCTCGCGCTTCGTTTCTCGCAACAAAAAACTTATTTGGTTCATTATTTCTGAATGATGAAGATGTAAGTCGTCATTTGTTTGCTGTAGATCATCAATTTTGTTGAAAATCGATTCCAATTCTTCCTCTTTAGACGAGATGAGCTTTTCTATGTCTGAAATTGTTTTTGGCTCCGTTACAGAAGAATTTTCACTCATTGCAATGAGAATTTTTAAACGGAAATCATTTCTTTCAATCTTTTGTTTTTAGCACCTTAAATAGCTTTTCATTGAATAGTATTCATTAAATATCAAAAAATTGTTGAGCAAAATTATATCTTTATATCTTTCTCATCACTTTAATTTTCCATTTTTTGACCGCAGCAAAAAGTGAATTGTAACTTCTATTATATTGAACAAATTCCAATAAAAGCATTATAAAATACTAATATACTTTATGTACTATAACATTATATCAACTAATAATATCTATGCAATATGTGATATTGATATATTTGTTGAAATTCAGGATAAAAAAACGAATAGCTTCAAATTAGTCGCTCAAATGAGATACAATGAACATATTCAAATATAAGCATTATAAAATACTAATCCACACTGTGTACTATAATTTTGGATCATTTAAACTAATGTTAGAGAAACCAATAGAGTTTTCTTCCTTCAAATTCAATCATTTCAATGATCCGCAATGAAAACTTTAAAAAGAATCTCTTTACAGCATTATAAAATACTAATATACATTATAAACTATAATAACACATCTCTACCAAATAGAAAACTGTTTATTGATTGGTCATTCAAATGATTTGCAATGAATATTTTAAAGATAATACTGTCTGATGAATCTTTGTGGCTTCATATCGTTTTGTGTATGTTAATGGGTAATCTGTGATAGGTTATTGTATAAAAAGGTTCAAGAAGGTTGTTATTATTACATGTTGTGCCAAGCAAATGATCGAAATAGTAATTGCTTGTAATTATTGTTGAGCTATTTCCACCTGTATAAAAGATATTATCAAATAGCATAGAAGCAGTAATTTTTTCATGGTGAACCCCTTGTTGGCGAGAAACTAAATGAAGAACTGCTTGAAGGACTTCTTATGCGTTCTGTGAGAAGCATAACTTTCTGATCTAATGTGGTTTGTTGGTTGTTATAACTATCTTTGAGTGTGTTGATTTCTGTGATGATTCTTGATGAATCGTTGAAGGAACGACTTTGTAACTGCTTGAGATCTGAGAGAGTTTCTGCGAGCTTATCTCTTAGCTTCTTCTCCCTCTTTGCACTTCTCGTCAAGATTTTCTGGCATTCTTGTTCCTTCATTTCAATCATTCGACGCAAATATTCATTGAAAGCGTCATTGATGAGAACACTATCAAACTGCAAATCAGGCCATAGCGATTTAAATTCGCGCTTCATGTTGCTTATTTCCGTTTGAACTTGGCTGTTGTATCTCTCTCTGACGTATCGAAGCATATCATCGACATTCATTTCAGGAGAAAATTGCGTTGGAAGAGTTATATTAAGCGATCTGTTTAATGCTGAAACAGCAGCAGAGTGCTGACTCCTTAGTTTTGCCTGCTTGGCCTTTGCTTCATTGTATTGTTGCTTTTTATAGTTATATCCAGATTTTTGAAGTTCAACTTTCTGCATTTGTTGCATCGATGATTTTGCGTATTGAACCAACTTCTTCTTTGCTGATTGCATCTCAGAGGATAGTGATTGAATGAATTTCATGTAATCTTGACGTATTTGGTTCAAAGATTTTTGTGATCCGCTGCACATTAATCGTCCTTGGCCTGATATAGCAATATTATTTTGCACTTTGAGGTATTCTTCATTGACCTTACTGCGTAAAAGCTCTGATCTCTTCTGATGTTGAATTTGTAATTCTAATAATTCTTTTTCTAGCTGATCAAAGTTCTGTCGTAGTTTTATGTTGTCAATATGTGCACGTTTCACCTCTTCTTCAGCTGCTTGTCGTTCATGTCTTAATACGTTTTGTAGATATTGGTATTGATTCTCCAATTGGACATAATTCTGGATCTGACTGATGACCATTGGTTCGTCATCAGAGTTAATTAAGCGAACTAATGACAATGCAAGTTGATAATGTAAATTATTAAGCGTGATGCGATCAAATTTGATGTACTTAGACTGTCTCTGGAACAAATTACCAACTTCTGTCCTAAGACAATGTAGTGCATCCTCTCTTAAATCATCAGTTGAGTATTCCATAATTTTTATAGAAAAGTGTCAAATAATCAAAAGTGATGAAAATATTATCATCTAAAAGTGACAAAATAAGTAATAAAAAGTGTC
Organism: Trichomonas tenax; assembly: GCA_023091735.1. Classification (NCBI taxonomy): domain Eukaryota; phylum Parabasalia; order Trichomonadida; family Trichomonadidae; genus Trichomonas; species Trichomonas tenax. Next base: position 7,785 of record JALKBU010000621.1, on the reverse strand, counting down.
GTTTATTGTGATATTTGACATGTAAAGTGGCAAATTATACTGAAAAATAAAATTTGTTGTGTAGTGTGTCAAATGTTGTGTTACATGTCGCTTTTATAATTGATAAAACATTTTACATAAAAAACAAAATTACAAACAAAAATAGCATTAGATATCATCATCTGAGAGGTCATTGAATGCTGACCTATCGGTGTTTAAGCTGTTTAGCCTTCCAAATGGTTGAAGTGGAGCAGTTCGCATCTTTGAGGCACCACCAACCTTTGGGAAGCTTATAATAGGTTTCAATAGATTCTTCTTTATTGATGGAGCATTTCTTCTCACAGGAAGATCATCTTGTAAATTGAGAAGACCTAAATCTGAAAAATCACGTATATTCTGAAGATTCTCTCTGTAGTTTTTCAATATTATATCACCAAACTTTGTGTTCTCCTGTTTGAACTTTTGTTTATTGATAAATTCAGATTGTGCAATGAATTTTTCTTTCAAATCTGATATTTCTGCCATCAAATCCTCCTTCATTCCCTGAAGCCTTTGTAGTTCCTCTTCTTTCTCTGATAAAACAAAATTGACATTCTCAACGAATTGTTTATCTGAAGAATAACTTACTGCATTACGCAAAAGATCGATCTGTTCGTATGACAATGTAAACAATTTAACCTCATGCTTAGAAATTTCGTTACATTTGTTTGCATAATCTTGTGGCTGTTTCATTTGATCGATTATTCCTTGACTTAAACTTGCCTGTGAAGTCAGATGATTGATAGAAGTGTTCATATAATAAATTGAATCTCTCAAATATCTAATATCCGCGTTTAATTTTGTTTGATTTTGTGCTGAAATTTTAACTTTCTGTTGTTTGATACTTTCTAAAAGTGATGCGTATTCTCGTCTCAATTTTAACACTGGATTTGAAGATTCTAATGTTGATTCTTCCTTTGTTTCTGTAATAATTTCTTCATCTTGAAGTTCTGGTTCATTTAATTCGAACCTATAGTCTATATTGCTATCATAATCATCCTCAAAAAAATCATTATTTTCGTTTTTCTTTAGAGAGAAGAAATCCTCTGTGCTTTTCGCCAATTGTTTTCTTCGTGGATTACTCAGACCTAAGGGGCGGCCAGAACCTTTTGATGATGGAGGCTTTACTGGTAAAGCGATATTGTCATCATTTTCCATTTTTATTTTTGACAATAAACAAAATTTTTTGACATTTTGTCATTGTAAAACATAATTTTTGACAAATAATTTTAAACCGAATTTTATTTAAACAATACGCGAGAGCATGATAACTATATAATAATTAGGTTTTGGATTGATTTTGTAACAATTTTTGGCTCCAAATACGATTAGTTATTGATGAAAATGAAGATTTGATATTTAAAGTTATATAAAATCTTCATGTAAAATTTGTTTATTTGGCAACAAAATCAAAATGTTGAGTGTTATTTTTTCTCTCTTAGTTGCTGAAATTGGCAGCGGTCACGTTACAGGAATTTCTCCGTGGATGATCAGCCCACACAAAACTCACCATTTGCAGTTCAGTTATTCACCAGAAGACGCTGGAAGTATTGAAATCTTTTGTGACGAGGTCCAAATCATCTGTGGACGGCTTAATCAAGGCAAAACTAATTGCACTGTTCCTCCTTTGGGTCTTGGATTGCATAAATGTTCCACAAAGTTTGATATTATATATTCAAGAATTTTCGTACTGAATTGGTTCATTGCATTAATAATTATTTGCCTTATTGTAGGATTTATCGCATTTTTCAGTTACGTTTTGTTAATTGTTTCAATTCCACTTCGCGAAAGAAGAAATGATTATCCTTCAAGGAAGCAAACCACACAGAAAGATGACCTTATCGAAAAAATTCCAACTCAGCCATTAAGAAATCGCTCACTTATAGGTGTAATACAATCATTCGGAATTTGATATTGCAAAAACTCAATATATAATATATCCAAAATGCTTTGTATGAAAACATCTAATTTTACGTTCATTTTATGAAATTATAATTTGAAATCATATTTTTAGCTTGATTCTCAGTATACTTATCATATCAAGCTTAGATAGTCAATGTCAATATTATTCTCGTTTGTATGTTGTTTTAAAAATATGTTTGTTTTTAAATTTTAATAACAGCTAAAACAGTTTAGTTTAAACAACTAGTATAGATTTAAAATAAAATAAATAAAATTATATATTAATTCAAAATACGAACAGATGAATCATTCTTTCTTTGGAGCGGCAAGTTTCCTTTCATACTTGATGATCTAGGCATTGTTGGTTCTATGATGAAGATAGAAGACTTCTTCATTTCGGGCCAGAATGGCTTATCAGGTTCTACATCCTTCTTGATCTTCTTATCCTTGATGATATGAAGCTCGCAGACCTCCCTTTGAACGCTTGGGATTCCTGCCCATTCTAATAAGCTAGATTTGATAGATTGGAGTGTATCTGATTCCTTGATATGATAAAGGAATGGCTCCGATGCTAATCTTGGATTATCGAAGCGGTCGATATAGCCGCGAACAACTGAAACAAGGTGTTCGTCGGGTTGTAATTCTGTCTGTTCTACTGGAGTGACTTCGAATCTAATTTGCGAGTCACCGAAATTGGATGGAACTGGCTCTGCCATATCTAACTCACCAATGATACGGTGATAGCTGATATGGAGAGCTCTGAGATTTGTAGCACGAGCCATAAGGCATCTATTCGCCATTTCGCTCGCGATTTCTTTGATTGGTGAAGTAATTGGCATCAATAACTGAGCAGTTGTATCGATCTTGACGGAATCTGCAGAGAATTGAACATTGAAGTTTGCCATTGTCTTGTTCGATGCTTCTGGGATTCCCTTGAAGATCTGGAAGTACAGCCATGGGTGCTCCTTAACCTCACCCTTAACTTCCTTGGTGAGTTCTGATGTATCGCATGCAATCAAAGACTGCATGGATGGCGTCAGCTTTGCATTGATTGGGGTCTTCATTGGCTGGTTGATGCCTGGTTGCTTCTTGAATAATCTCATTGAGTCTTCGGCTGGTGAATATGGGAACTTGAGTGCGCTTGCAATGAATTGCTTGACACCGTTCCATCTCAAGTTTGATGGGAACTTCACCATTGCAACAGGCTGCGAAGGTGTTGCAACATTGCAGACGACGACTTTAACCTGGTGAAGCTTTCTTTCCAAGTACTGGTCAACAGTAATTGGTCTGCTCTCAGGATAAACATCTGCGTAGCTGATCATTTGCAAGTTTGCCATATCGTTTAATGATGAGCTTCTGCTGACTTCTGTTGGTGCAGCATTCCTCTGAAGCTCAATCTTGCTGAGAGGAACATCGCTACCTGGAACAACCTGCCAAATGAGGATTGTTCCTGTTCCGCATGCAGCCTCGGACAAGTTGCGTGCTGTCAAGAGAACTGCTGACTTCTGGACAGTCTCCTGGAAGCACAATAATGGCGTATCCTTAGGAAGTCCGACTCTCTCGCATGCAAGCTCTGCGATGGAGTCGAGAGAGTCCTCAGGAAGTGGATATGCCGGGCCAATATAGTGGAAGAACGAATTCAACTCTCCTGGGAAGAAGAATTTCATGAACACAGTGATTCTGTTCTTATCTTCGAACTCGAGTTTCTCGCCTTCATTGATATCCTGGATGAATGCATAGCTGCCGCCCTGGAAGACAGTGCTGAGAGCAGCATCGCTTGGTGATACAACTGCCTTAGGAATGCTGTATGACTGGCAGCGCCAGATTCTGATCTTTGAAGGATCTTTGTTGAGAACTTGAGCTGCACTTTCATAGAGTGAAGAAAGTGGCTTCTCACGAGGCAAGTGGAGCGCCGTTGGACTAAGTCCTATGTATCCTGTAACCCACTTATTGCAGTTCGTTCTAAGTGTTTCTTCTGTTGTAATATTGATTTCAATTGGACCATGATCAGCTCCTTTGTTAGTCTGTGTGTACTCAAAGTACTCTCTGAGGTGCTTAGGAACTGATTCATCAGAAATAGGCTCGAAAATAACAGGAGCATCTTCTCTGCGAACGTAAATAAGCATATAGCCACTGTATGTACGCTCGTGTGATCCATCCATACCTCCGTAGTTGTTCTTGATAGCTTCATCAGCTGAAACTTTCGTTACATTCTGGTCATCGAATTTGTACCATTGAGGATCTTGAGAAATTCTCAAGAAAGCGTAGTAGTGGCCGCACATTGAGCCACCGGAGTGAACGAGGACACCATAAAGGTCGTAGATGTTTGATTTAGAATGGTCAGCATCAGTAGCAAGAAATTCGCCCAAATCGACTTCTGCTGGGAATTCAAAGTAGTCATTGATCTTAATGGATGTGTTTCTCTCGTAGTCACGAGCGAATCTACGAAGATGAATGTGTAAAACCGATGGAAAATCGGTGTATTCTGTACCCATAACGGCTTTCTGTTTGCCGAACTCGTCTGTTTCGTATAACCCATCCATATCCTGTGGCGCCAATTCGTTCTGTAATGATTCGCGTAAATTCTTGCAACCTTTGACAACGAGACTCAAATCTTTGAAATCTTCGAGAATTTCCTTCTTGAAATTAACTTCTGTGCATTTAATGTATGTTCGTGTGTGACCTCTGAATAAATTATCGATTGCTGTGGCTTGATCCGTGTGACTTAGCTTGAATTCAAGTGTCTGCATCAGGACTCTGCAGAATTCCTGGACATCCTGCTGCTGCATCGTTTCTCTTTGGTTCCAGCCAAATGATTTTGTGAGTTCGATTGTGGATCCTGCATGTTCTGAGAGCTGTAGCTGGCAGAACAAACGCTGTAAGCACAGTGGAATTGACTTACTTGGGTCTTCAGTGCCCGTTGTTGGCATATGATAAACAATTCGCCTGAAAGCCGGTAAATGGAAGAGAGATTGTAAGAGGGAGTTCATGTAGCAGGTAGCTCCCTGGTTGCGAATTCCGACACAGCCAGTTAATTCTTTCGATGATTGCTGTGGCTGCTGTGGAGGCAAAACAGGAGGCGGTGTTGGAACTTTCTCTCTAGGGACGTAGTGTTGCTGCGTTTGAGGAGCCTGTGTTTTTGGTTGTGGTTTTAGTGGGGCCTTCTTTGGCATTGAGACTGGATGATGCATAACAATTGTGATTGTGTTGTTATCGACGAATCCGTCCTTATCGTTGACGAATTTGTTCTGTGCAAGCATGTATGTCTCGTAAGCATTAATTTTTCCGAATGCCTTCGTAGACATCTTCGTAACAGACCTGCCAGCTGTTGCATTTTTCAGTGTGATTTGGAATTGGTGGGTTTTTGGTCCTGGTGGTGCTGAAACAAGGACAACTTTGACAGATAGGAACTGCGTCGGTGTGGAGGGCTTCGTACACTTCATAACAAAGGTGAGACCGTCTATTACAAGCTCAGGTGAGAGCGCCTCCTTCTCAATTTTATCCCAGTCCTCGATAACCCAAGTATAATCGAATGGCTGGCCAGCCTCGGAAACACTGGACTGAGAAGGTGACTTATGGAATGTCCCTGATGGGCTCTTTGTAACATCACCCTGTGATTGTGTATTTTGCTTGATAATTGATTCCAAATTCGCGCTTTCTTCCTGAGAGTAATGTTTTTTGATATTTTCGATTAATATGGATTCATCTTCTGAGGATATCTGTCCTATTTTTTGTACTAAACGTCCAAAAATCACAGATGGTAATTGATATAATTCGTCTTTTTTGAGTAATTCTTTGATATCCTTGATGACAGCGTTAAGTAGATTCTCTTCTTTGGGATCGCCTGCATTGAGCAGTTTTAGTTGTTCTAATGTGGACGAATTACTCATAAATTTCTATACTTATAAAATTTATCGTTAATTTTTCTAATTGGCTTCATTTTTATGAAATTTATAATCTGCTAGATGTGTGGAGCATGTTTTATATTGAGGACTTTAAATTGAATTTGAGGATTTTAAAATTCTGCATATCATGGAACGGAGATGAACTTTAAATTCACTCTCAAATGATTTGCAGAAATAAGAAAAGTGTCTTTTTAGAAAATAAAAGTAAACCTTTATTTTTTTACAGCAGATATAACCTTCCCCTATCGAGCAGATCGCATAATCACATTTAATTTCGATGTCTGCTGGTCTCTATTGAAATTTTTTCCTTTTTGATTTCTAAAAAAGCAGATTTTTCCTTTAAAATGAACTTCTTAGGAAATCTAATTAATAAAAAATAATGTATTTTAGATTGTTAATATATTTTACAGTATAATGTTTAGTTTAATCTAAATTTAATTACAAATTTTTGACGATTTATCCTTGAATTTTTTTCTCGTTTACTCTTTTGAGTTTTGCAATTTTTAACGAGTGACCACCCTATAGATCAGATCTGATAAAACATTTACTTGCCTTTCTGTGGTTCTGTTTACAGTGGTATCAATAATATCTCTGCAAACAAAGACTAAGCCGCTCATCCAATATGGTTTTGCTTAAACAAACACTATCTTGTATTGGAAGATGATGGAAGCTCTTCTCTTATATCATCTATTGTAGGTATAACTGCATGTTAATAATATAGATGTAGCCTATATTAAAACGCAGAATTTATAAATATATTAACAAAATCAATTATAATTAATACATTCATAAACAGTGTGATTATAGATTATTAATTTAAGAATATGAGACTCTGTTTTTGTATTTTTAAAAAAGCAATAATTTAACTTATTTAGTATTCTATTTCTTTTAATAAGAAATTGGTGCTTTTCAGGGGTTCTGAGTATGTATACAGCATTTGCTTGTCTATTTAACTTGAGGATCTCAATGCCTTAATGAGATTTCAGCGAATTTTGACATGTAAAATAACGAAAGTCACTATTTTCGACACATATTATCTGATATATGTCATGTAAAGTTGAAAATTTGATATGTAATGTTACCAATGAGCATATTTTGTGTGTGCTTGAGGTAAAATAACTTTATGTATGCTCGATGTATGAGCAAAGGAATGCCGTTTGACTCCTCTGCGTAGCGTATTTTTTCTTTTCTGTTTTTATTTTTTGATTTCTCTACCGGAACTCTTGCAAAAATAAAAGATAGAACGCTATAATAGTGTATAATAGTGAGATGTATTTGTTATAATCATCAAAGAGATTCATAACAGAAGCACATTAATGATTTGTAATGAGTTTCTGTTTGTAATCATATGATATCATGATTAAGTAATACCTTGCTGAGATCATGAAACAGATTGCACCACAAGAATCAGCACCCCAAAAAGCATGTAAATATTTCATCAGATTCGTCCAGTAAGGGGGTTTACTCGTTAAAAATCACAAAACTCAAAAAGGTCAACGAGAAAAAAAGTAGAACCCTATTTATTCAACGACTATAGTTCAAATCCGAAGTCTAAAAGCAGCAGAATATAAAATGGTTTTGGTCTGTTGTAAACTCTAAACTGGCGGAGTTTTTTGATATTTTGGCAGAATTAAGATTTTCCAACAAACCCTTGCTTGAATAGCAAAACCATAAAGCGAAAGACACATTTGGCCCATGAAATCCTCACAAATTTCAAAAGGCAAAATTTGATTTTGAGAACAAGCGGTCGCTCTGAATTTGCATGGGTTCAATTTTATTGATGTCTTCTCAGTACTACGAGGATAACAACAGTCATCCCATGGTAGGAGAAGTGAGTCTATGACAAAAGTGAACACCAAAAAGTGACAGGGGTACCTTAAAGTCACTTTTCATGAATAAACCGTCACTTTTTGCGCGGGCAAATTGTCACCTTTATAAAAAGTGTCATAAATATCTTTGT
>JALKBU010000620.1:0-30494 GCA_023091735.1 Trichomonas tenax | reverse complement strand
TTTTGTCTGTCTGGCATTCAAAGAATAGGAAATGAAATTATGTGTATTTCTATTGATATATAATACCAATTGCGGGCTCAACTCCCTCTTTCTTGTTTGTGATTGGTATAGATTGTTTTCTCCTTTTTTGTATTCGTTTTGTGTTTTTTTTTTTTGTTTTTTTGGTGTTTTTTTTTTTTTTTTTTTTTCTTTTTTTTTTTGGTTTTTTTTTTTTTTTTTTTTTTTTTTTTTTTTTTTTTTTTTTTGTGTGTGTGTGTATTATACCACTTTCAGCAAATGATGTTGAATTTTTAATTTATCATCACCAACCACTATTCTTTCCCAATCCTTTCATGTGCACACCCGAAGGGCAGTCGTGTACACATGTGCAATTTGTTGAAAGCTGCTTATGATTTCTACCAGGCATCATTTTATGATAACATCAACCATTATTAAAGATTGACACAACTCTTTCATATCTCATACTACTATTGAGTGCTTAGGATGGTGGGGTATAAATTATAGGTTTGCATGTTGAAATCTATCCATTGCAAATTGTAAATTATCTTTCCATGATATTGATACTATTTCTAGTACACTGTGGACAAAGTATCATAGTTCCTGCTAACATATACCTAGCTATAACATATAAAAGAGAGATGATATGTAGGAATTTTGTTGAATGAATCAAGATTATATATTGATATCATTTTTTGAGATCCTTAACTAAATAATGAAAAGAGTGAAGCATCAGCTACTTCATTTTTTGTTTGAAAGTGAATGAATTGATTTATCCTTGTGGAGAAAATTCAATGTTTGATTTTTGTCAAGTAAATTATAATTTACATGGCACTATATGACATGTAAAAATTTATAGAAAATTGAAAAGCTCTGTTCATATATAAATTTTTTTAGATGCCACCGAAGAAGAAAGTCTCAAAGAGTACGTCGAAAGGCGAAACTATATTGGTCTCGAAGGACATGACAATTCTGACAAAGAAATACAACCAGCTAAAGAAAGTCACCGGAGTTACGCTAATTTCAGATTTTGAGCCTCTTCTCAAGCCTCCTGAGGGAATGTCAAAGAACGATTGGCTCGTTGTCAGTGCCCTTGATTACTTGGAGCGCACGGAAAAGCTCTATCAGGTCTGTTCGCTGTTTTGCACATCAGAAACTTGCCCGATGTTCAACGCTGGTCCTCACTACCACTATTTCTGGGAAGATGAGAGCACAACAGACCCAGTCCAGCTGTCAACGCCTGAATATCTCCTTCAGTTGACAAGATGGTCTAAACGTCAGCTTGGAAATGAAACATTGTTCCCTAAGAAGAATAATGCTGAATTGAGTGAACAAGCTCTCACAGCCTTACAGACAATTTATCGCAGAACAACAAGAATTTTCAACCATTTGTATCTTTGCCATTTCTCTGCAATTAAAGAGTATAACATTGAACCTGTAATCAACACATTGCTTGCTCATTACGTTCTTTTGGCATTGCGTAATAATATGATCAAACTCGCTGATTTCGAAATGCTTAAACCTGTATTTAATGCGATGCACATCAGCCTGCCAACAGAACAGTAATGCAGTGGGCAAAATACAGGAATTTGGAGTTTGATTTTATTTTTAATTTTTTACCCTTGGAACATGATTCTATTTATTTAATGTAAACATTTGTTTAGTGCTACATCTATTCATTTTACGAAACCTTAGCGTTATAATTTTTTTAACTCACATCAATTCATAAAAGTGATTCTCAAGATATAATGTCAATGATTTTGTCTGAAATGAACCCAACTTTAAATGATGATTGTTCAAAGTTCAAAAGGATGTTGCTTTAGATTCAAAGATAATATGGAAGAAATGTTAAAAAAAATAATTTTTTCTTGATGTCAATTTAAATGATGTATTTGATTGATTTTCAACTTTTGAGTTCTTTCGGCTCTTGTCCAATAGTGGTGGCTTCATTGAGCATGAAAGTCTCTGATCAAATAACACCAATATCATGTGAAAATTTGATGATCATGAAACAATTTCTGCTTGAAGAAATGCAATCTATATATTTTGTTAGGCTCTCTTAATCGCTTCGTTATACCTTGTAATTTGAGTAATAAATAGTGAGATTCCCTTTTGGTTTCTATAAATATACTCCTCAATAGTGCATAATGACATATGATGAAATTTCTTTTCTCTGTAGTCATCATATGTCGTTATGCAGCAGATGATCGCTCGATATCCATCAATGATGCATATCTGTTTGAATGATAGAGATATATATTTAATGATGTTCTATGGGTGAATAATAAAAGCATAAATAAAATGTTGGGGGATAGAAAAATTTATAAATAAAAACATAGCAAAATAAAACAATCATTCGGTGAAAAGTTTTGTTTGGTCGAACACCCACATCCACAGTATTATAACAGGAATGCATAATATTGTGGTCCAAAAAACCATCACCGAAGCGAGATGCTGTCCTAAACCTGTTGTCTCAGCAAGCAAATATGCAGTCACTGCTGTAGGCATAGAAGCCAATACAACGCACTGCTTTGCAAGTTTTCCTGGAAGCTTTAAGACCCAGCACCATAATATTGCCCATCCAGGCGATACGAACAATCTTATAACGAAACATCCAAGAAATTCGAACCAATTATTAGGAATCAACGGATTATTCGATAAGAATACGCCAATGCAGAACATTGCCATTGGAAGAACAACATTTCCTGTGAGATTAAGGAATTCATCGATAAATGTTGGGACTTTTGATCCTGTCGCTGAATAAACGAGACCAATTGTGTTTCCTATGAGAATCGGTGACTGCACAAGCTTCAAAGCAACCATCTTAACTTCAATCCATCCAAACTTCCTTTCTTGTGTAGATCCATTTTCCATACTTTCAACGTTTTCTCTTTTTATTGCCCAAAGAGCGCCAAGAAGTAGATACACTGGATTTGTAAACAAATCGTTTGTGATCGAAGTTATAGCAACGATATCTGTCTCGATTGGATCCCAAATTGATTGAAAGATTGGTATTCCTGAGATTAAGTAGTTGACATATGCTGCAGGCATGAGACAGGACAGGAAGGTACCGAATTTATCCTTCGTTGGTATTAAAAATGAAATACTTAATGTGATCATTACAGATATTGCAACTAATATTGATATAAGTAACGGCCAGAACGATACAGTAACGATTTTCTTTATAATCAATGCTCGAACAGCAACAGGTATCAAACAAATCTTAAATACGTATTTATTAAGCGTGGCAGCACCTTCTTTCGTGATAATACGGAACTTACCGCAAACATAACCGATCAGGAGGATTGTTATCATCGCGAGACCGATAGAAATGATATTCGCATATAATACCATAAATTTAACTAAAATTTTGTCACTTTTGAATTATATTATGATTCTAAAAATATTTTAGATATAGCATTTGCATCGACCATGTGGACGTTTTGCTCGATTAATTTCGCGAATCAATCAAATATTTTTTTCACAAATTATTATGTCAATTTGCAATATTTTATATTGCAAAATGAATTACAAACATGAGAGTTGATTATTCCATGAATAATTTTCTTTAATTCACATTTTCAAATCCAAATTCAAATAACATGAGAATTCAAACATATTTAACCAGAGACTATTCTTTCTCAAAGTCGCATAAAGCAATATATGTTAATAATGAACCCAAATCAGCAATTTTTTGTTCCTTTAATATGATAAAGATGAATGAAAACGTCTTGATTGAGTTATGTCAAGTGTAACTGATGTCATAGAATGTCAAATGATATCAGAGCAATATTATATTGGTCTTAAAGAAATGCAAACGGCAATTCATGTGAGATGAAGATTGGTGATGTTGCAGCAAGTTAAAAAGCATCATAGAATGACTGTTGATGTTACAGAAAGATTGAATATGCAAAAAAATCATCGCTAAAAGGATTATTGTGCACATAAGTGTATGCGAGTTACAGAAAAGAACTAAAGTGAGAAAAAGTCTGCCAGAATCGAAGAGAGACTTGGATTGAGATATAGTGATCGAATTGAATCAAATTGGACTAAGACTGCTATAAAGATACATGTGGTTACATCTATTCATTGCCGTTTAAAGTCTCAATTTGATGTCCAAATGAAAGATTAATTTGACATTTTGACGCTTTACAAATATTTTTTAAAAAAAATTGACAAAAGTCTGATAAAAATTGAGTGTACCCTCCATTAAATTTTCAAAAGGAATCGTTTAATCTATAAAATTTTTTCAAAAGGGATATTTCTCCCTTTTAAGCGTATTGCCAAATGTCGTCTTTGAGAAAAACTGCTATGAAAAGCAAAAAAATTGTTGAATCTCGTTAATTACATAGCTCGAGAAGCTCTAAAAACTAGGAGTTGAAGCACCGGCCGCTACACTGGGAGCACAAGCAAAACGAAGAGTCCTTGGTGGGTAACATTCATAATTGTTGCTGGATGCATCGCCATTGTTATTTGGATTATTTACAGAAAGAGGAAAGGGCTCCCAGTATGGCCATGATGCAGCAAAAAACAAACAAAGGCTGAAGAAGAGAAGAAAGGAGACGAAAAAGTTCATGAAGATCAAGCACGCAAGCAACAGTTTTCAGGATACAATCAATACCAACCAAATCCTGACGGCCAAGTTGCCCAACCACAGCAGAACAATGTTTACCCACAATATCAAGATGCTCAATATCCAAATCAACAATATCTACCACAAGGACCATACGATCCGGCTCAATATCCTCCACCACCTGGATACCCACAAAGTTATCCATATTCACCGCAACAACCTAGTTATCCACCACAAGGATATCAACCAAACTACGCTCAGACGCCTCCTTTCAATACTCAATACAATGCAACGCAGCAACCTCTAAATCAATATAATGGTGTTTGAAATATTGTCCTTATATTCCTTTATGAATATGCTATTATACAATACACACGTATGTCTTTCTATCTCTATAACTATAATAAAAGATTTTAAACTATTAAATGTTTTTGCTTTTTTGCTTCTAGGAATTGTATTTATAATAATAATGTACTATTATATCTTTTAATACCTAGAATTAAAACTCAATAAAACTCAAAATACAATACGAGACTCAGCCTTTCAAAACTTATCATAAAGGCTCGACTATGAAAAATTATTAAAATATTTTCCTGACATCCTCTAAAAATATGCCAGAATATAACTTACATGAATGACTTTATAATTCTATGAATTCAGTTAAATATTTTCAGCAATAAAAATTAATCTAAATAATCCTTTTGTTTCCTTTAAGAACATACCGCCGCTCGAAACCAATGTATATGAATCTAACCATTCACTTACAGAACTTAAGATTGAAAAAAAACCTTTAAGATTAATCAATAAATAGAATCTAATCATGATATTCTATATAAGATTTCATTCTCATCAAAAAAATGTATTAGATCTTGAAATATCATTAAGAATATCATACCTAAACTTGCGATAAAATAAAAGCTTACAGCATCGAAAATATATTACCGACATGGCAATAAACATAAGACAGGATTTGATAACTGACAATATTTTGTTTTTGTTTTTTCATCGAAGGACGCTATATAGCAGCGTCCATTGTCTCAAGAAATAAACGGTTGCCATAGACCAAAGATGTATATCTTTGAAGAAGGAGAAATCAATCATCACACACACAATAATCCTTCGTCATTTATTATTATCTCAAAAACGTAAAAATTCGATAAAGCTATACATTTGAAATCCAAAAATCATCAAAAAGTGAACCTTTTATCGACAAATTTGATAGTTTTGACATTAAAAAGTATATTTATGTTCTACATGATATGTAAATTAGAAATAATCAATAAAAGTGAGATTATATCAAAAGTGATTCAACATTGTTTTATTCGATACATATGATATAGCTATATAATAATTTTAAATAAAAATTATTGATTGATTAATAACTTTTCGAGAAAAATTGTTTTTAATCAAAATATTTTCATAGCGGATATAAATTTGTAAAGGGATTTAAAAATTGGAATAAAAATGTAAAAAACGTGATTGTCAGAAATCAATTGAGAATTTTTGTAAAGTACGATAAAGAAAAAAAATATAACATGCGCGCTGACACCAGCATTATCGACGAACCAGATCACGAGCCTCCAGCCGTTTATTGGGACATGCTTAATGCTGATGACAAGAACACGTTCCAGCAACTTCGAAGCAGCTTTTTAGGGGAAAATGTTCCTTCAAAAAACAGACACCAAGCTTCTTTTCAGAAAGACCTTATGCGGATATTAGAGTACATCGACAGAAGGCCCGAACAACAAGATATAAGGAGTATCGTGTGCGGAATATTTTTTGGCGGTTCTTTTGTATGTGTTAATACACGGCAATTGAAGTACTTAGTTGGGCGCTGTAAATCAAGCATCAACAATGGCCTTCAGACTCTCGGATATATTTCATCGAAAACACGCGTAAGACAAGTTATTGTTTCAGTATTGCCCGCATTACTTCACAATGGACCTGTTTTGAGGCAATGGACTCTTAGGCAGGCGGAGCCAACTGCGGTACCATTCCAATTACGAATGAATACTATAAATCCGAATACTATTCCGAAAAATTCAAATCCTCCACCAATCAGACAACAAAGGCAACCATTACCGACACCCCTCATTAATATGAATTATAAGCCACCTCCGAAGGATACATCTGACGCTAATTTTCTTATTGTTCCAAGCAGTTTGCCACGTACGAACGCGGATTTCTTCGCATTTCCACCGCCTGCTGAGCTGCTGAGGCCGGAGCACATAAGGGCATCAATTCCAAGACCACTTTCAACGCCTGTTCTTGATGACGCATTTTGTAATCCGCTTGATGACCCGTTCTACCAGACTCCAAGTGATTCACACGATACAGATATTATTTTCGGCGATCCACTTACTCCTGAAAAGTCATGGTTCGATTTCGAAGCACCATTTTAACTTCAACAAAAGAAAAAAACAAAGAAGAAAATGAAAACAAAATGATAATGAAAGCTTTGATGATTTGTTGATTGAATCTCAAGTCCAGATATGAAAACAGTTAACTCAAACGTGAAGAAAATTCTTGGCTTTAGTGTGCAGATGATTATCTTTGTATATGTTTAGTTTGTAATTATGTATAATATTATACTAAATTCTCATTTATTTGTTTTAATTCACTTAAAGTGTCATATGACATTTTTTCTCTTTGCAACTTATCAAATGACTAAAGTTTAACTTATTAATTCAAATATATGAAAATTCAATTCCCAAAAATGTGTTTATCATGATCATACTTCATTAACGATGTTCTTCTTTATTACATTTAAATTTCATCAATGAGCATTGACTCATTAAATGATTATTCAGTTGCACTTCAATTGATATCATATAATATTAGAAGAGCTAACATGTTAACAAAAAGAAGATGACCTAGAGCTACAGCGAGGTTATTTCCTGTTTCAATTAAAGAAATATCCTCTACCACTCTTAACCTTATTCAAAAAATCATTCACGAAAAGCAAAATTTCTCTATATTTGCACAAAGCTATTTCATTCGACTTCCATTTACAAATCTATATTTTCTACGGCTCGTTGAGGTTTCTAGGACATTTAATGCTGCAGCAACTTCAGTGAGTCGTAGAAAATGCGATGAAATCCAAACATTCCAATTATTGATTAACATTACTCGCTTTAGTTATCCAATAACATGCCGAACAGATAGCCTAAGCGCACCAGTTCGTCGTGTCATTCGACAGCTAATGCAATCTGCGATTTTAAATTATCCCATTATGAATACCATCAAAAATGATCAATTTCTGGCACAAATTCTGTAAATATTTGCTGTTCTGGATAGTATTCGCAAGAAAATGATTATTTTTGAAGGTATCTATATTTTTGGATAAATTTTCAACGCCTGGCACTAGAAAACACCAAAATTACATCTAAAATGCTAACACATTCGATGCTTACTATACAGAATGAAATGCAGCGTTCAGCTACGTTTCAAAATCAAATATCTTTGAAAATGACACATTTCTTGTTTTTAATTTCTTATATTTTGATCTCTTACATAAATTAAAGTCTTCTGATCAAAAATACCACCGAGATTCTTGCATATATATATATAAAAACATCACATTGCAGAGTATGTTTGATTGAGGATTTAACATTGCTGAGCTCTTCGCATCAATATCTATCGTTTACAAATCTGTTTCCAGAGATGAAAACAGAACCATTTCCAGACTTCAATAACTCTGAATGCGCCATTACTATATTCCGTCATGTATAGATGCATTGAGCTTCTGAGAATAGCAAGCAAACATAGTCGAATTCAACATCAGAGACTAAACAGAGCCCAACAAATCGATCGCCTGGCCAAGGCCCCGATAAAACTGTTTTATTTGCCCGGAAATGTCAAAATCACGCTGACCAAGTTAGTTTCTGCGGGTGTGATGGGTTCTGAGGCCACAACAACATCAGCTGGAAGCTTCAATCACAACGCACGCTTCATCGATATACCGAATCAGAGATCTTTACGCAAATATTGGGCAAAAGAAATTACAAATAAGACAAATGAATGCCCAATGTCAATTTACTTGGCGGATATCATAGAAAGGCCGACGATGCTGCTAAATATAAAAACAATTAACTGTTTTTTAAAGCAAATTAACTCATAAGGTCAATTATACATCGTTCTAATTTGCAACAACTAATTACAGGTTTCGGAGCTTAAATCTCATGTGAGTTCCACGGACTTGGACTTAATTATAATAAAAGACCAAGATCCAGAAACTGTAATTCAATTTATCGAGATTGTTACCGGTGAAATTATTAAATACAATGAAAAAAGAAGAAATATAATGAGGCATCACCAAGATCCTGATAATTTTATCATATATATTTTTATATTGCATTCTTTCATTGTTTACCATATTTTATATGTGTATATGCTTTTTGTTTTTGTATGTAAATAATATATTTATTACCAAATATAATCCCAATCATGAGTTTTGCATCTTTTTTAATATTTGACAAGTAACTCAATATATGTCACGTAAAAATAAAATTTGTCAAGTAAAATAATTATGACATGTAAAATATACAAATGTTGTGTAAAAGTAATTTTTGTCATGTAAAAAGATCAGAAAAAATAATGAGTGTTCCAGCAGCGCAATCTGAGCATTCACTTGGTATTGCAAAGCATTTGGCGGAAGTTTTTCTTCCACTTATGAACTCTGACAAAGAAGCAATGGTCAATTACTTCAGCGAAGGAGCAGTATTGATATTTCAAGGACAGAAATCCGATGGAATCCAGCAAATTCACGATTTTTTAGTCGGTTTGGGCGAGTTGCATCTATCGGTCTCTTCCTATGATGTTCAAACAATTCAATCACAAAAATCTTGGACAATGGTTGTAATAACAGGAGTTATATTCCCTGGTGGTGTTACAGCCAATGATTTCCATTGTAGCTTATATGTTGAAGCAAATGAATCAACACAAAATGCGTTTATTAGATATTGCACATTTAACTACTTTTAATTACATAGATATCTGCATGTCTACCATATACAGCTTTTGATATTAATTGTTGTCCAAATAAATATTGTTCGAATAATTATATAAAGTATAAATAACCAAACAGGCAAATAAATCAACTAACTCATGACTATAGAAATACTACATGAATTGATAAATAAAATATTAAAAATATTTTTTTTATATAATTCGAATGAAGTTCAAAGACTATAGTGAATGAATGAGCGCGTGTGCTGGAGTATAAATATAGAAGCTAGAAAGGATATTCTAAAAATTGATTTGATTATAAGAGGCACTTTGATGAAATTTTGTTATAAATTGATTTAATTTATGGAGTATATTTTAAATATTCTGTTTTTAGGAAACAAAAATTTGTCACTTTTTAATGTCCCATGGTCAAGATCCTGCGCAGCAATTTTTAAAGAGTCGAATTTACTTTTCCAAAGCACCGGGATCTCTCGCGACTACATCAACGAAACACTATGTTTCAGTCAGAACGCCAGAAGAAGCATTCCAACATGAACATTTTCACGGAGATTTACCAAAAACATCAGCATACAACAAAGATCAGAGCGTCACAGATTTAGCTAATATTAAAGCATCAGAAAACTTCGGAAAATGGATAACTGTCATTGGAATTATTCCAGGAAGATTTGAAGAAGTCGTTAAACACTTCTCACAATATGGTGAAATCAGCAAATTCGAAGAAGGCCCCGGAAATTATGGATACATCGAGTTTTCAATTGAAAGTAACACGAAAATTCCAATCGAAAAATCGCAATATGAGCCAATAATGATAACAAAGAGCTACATTGTCTCTGTTGCACAAGGCAGACTTAAGCCTTTCTATGTTTCGAAAGCTGACGATCATATCGAAAAAATTAGTTTTGATTCACCAAAACTGACTAGTTATAGTAGACAAAGATTATCAATATTCGAAACAATCAAAGAAGCTATCTTTGGTGAATGAGTTATAGAGAAAAATGAAAATATAGAATTTATTCCTGTTAAAATAAACATTTTGCATTTGTTTCTTTAAGTACTTGATAAGTTTTCGCCTTTACATAAGATACATAATACTAAAAATAGCCTAATTAATGAATATAACAACGAAACAAATAATATTTATCTATAAGAATTAAGATAGTGGATATTATGTTAGTAACAAGATGGACTTTGATTCTATTCTTTCTATGTTCAGATTGCTGAAAAGGAAAAAAATATAAATTGAAAGTTCATGAATTATGAAATGAAAGATGTCAAAACCAACACTGCACTTAATTTCAATTATTGTATAGCAATAAAACATCGAAATATAGAGATTCAAATTTTGAAAATGTGGAGAGTTGCAGTAAAAGTCTTCTAAAGTTCATCTATATTTGGCTCTCTATCCTGAGCATCCAAAATTTCGAAGGCATGAGCAAGTTCATCTTCAGCTCTTTGAATATTGAAATTTAGCGTTGCTTTCTGGAAATTCTCATTACATTTTCTTAACTCATGGACTTGCTTTAGTGCTTCATCATAAGGACGAAGCTTTTCTTGTAATTCTGGCGGATGTTTTCCTGTTCTTTGTGCTTCCTCGAGTTCTGCTGTTCGCTTCATTAAGTTCTCGTATTTGTATATCGCCTGTGAAACAATGATCACTTTTTGGCCATCTTCACTGCTTTTAATTTCCATTTTTCGTTATACCAAAAGTGACATTTAGTAGAAATCAAAATTCCTTATTAAATTGCATTTTCACATAGCATTTGAATAGTTATTCTTATTTTATTGATCAAATTCAAAAAATATATTTTAGAAATCGAAAATAAAATCGATTTTTTGTTAAAAATCATTTCACTCAATATATATTAATTCCTAATAATAATCAATAATTCGAATTTTAAAAATAATTTTGAATTAATGCTGCAAATTGAAATCTTTGGTAAAAATGTTTTAACTATGAAGCATTATTGATGTAGATGATAAATTATTCAATAATTTTTAAAATTATATTTTTGATGAGCTGTAAAATCATAATTTTTAATAAATATGTTGTATGCATGATGTACGTCTAATATCTCCTATGCTTTATTAATTAGTTTCTCAAATTGTCTTTTGGTTGTGTTGAAAAATTCTTTTTTGTTAACACTTCTTATTTTATTAGGATTTAAGAATTACATTGTATCGTTAAAAATATGAGTGATTCTGTTTTGCTTGGTAAAATCATATTTCATTAAAAATAAAAAATCACGACGATAGGTTTTCAGTTATTTTTCCGTGTAATGTCAGATCCTGTTAAAAATGTTGACTTTGGAAAGCTTCCACGCCGTCTCTACATATTCGGGTGTATGTGCGGCAGTATTCTGACTCTGTATACGAGAAGAATATTCTATTCTCAGTCTCCGAAAGGATTTGAATATTGTGAATCACCAACATTCGACAAACCATGGTTCGCAACATTGTTTATGGCCATAGGTATGTCACTGGCGAACATTGTTTATAAACTGATGTTAACATTTAGCAAAGATCCAAATCCAACATTTACGAGTATCCCAATTGAAATTTATTTCCATGCTCTTCTTCCTGCAGCCCTTGATATAGTTTTCACAGTTCTCTACAACATCGAAATGTTGCTCATTGGTGAAACATATGCCACTTTGCTTCGCTTTTTCGACTTAGTTTTCGCGACATTGCTAAGAAGGTTCTGGCTCAAAGAGAAACTTCTGCTTTATTCCTACATATCCCTTGCTATCACAATTGTTGGTTGCTTTTTAAGCTCAATTGCAATTACATATGATGAATTAAAGACACAGGACTACAATCTGAAGTTCGCTATTGCTGTCGTACTGCAGATTTTGGCTCAGCTCGCTTCTTCAACAAAGGCCATTCGAGAAGAGCAACTTTTGCACAGAAATGATATACATCCAGTGTGGCTTTGCGGTGTTGAGGGTGTTTATGAGATTGTTATCATCCTTTTCATGGCATTTCCAATACTTAATTTTATGCCTAAATCTTTTGGCTCAGGATTGACAGAAAACTTTTGTGATGCAATCAAAATGGTCGGAGGTTCAAAGATTCTTATCGCCGAATTTGTTATTTATCCATTTATTGCTATGGAATATAATACTTGTGTTTTTGGTGTCCAGTTCACTACAAGTGCTGTGCACTTCATTGTTTTAGACATTGTTGTGTCTTCTTTTGCTTGGTTCTTTGATATTTTCATTTATTACGTGATGAACAAGACTCTCTTCGGTTTAACACCTCATAACATGGGATCTAGCTGGTCTAATAAGAGTGTTCTTAGATTAATTGGTGTTACACTTCTTTTCTTTGGATCTGCGTTTTATACAAAAGTGATTAAGCTTCCTTTCTTCAAATACGAAGAATCAGACGTTAAAATCATGAATATCAACCTTGATGAAGCTGATAGTGATGCAGCTGCACTTACACTTAGAGTTTAATTAATTTTGTTGTTTTATTTATAAAATACACTTGTTTCTAGTTTTATTTATGATAAAGTATGTTTTGCGAGTTAATATAACAATACAAACAAAATCTTTATAGTAATTACTTAATAAATTGTTGAAGTGTCTCAACCCATTCATCATATGGTGGTATAACAGTTTTGAATTGATACAATTCTCTATTGGTAACACGCGGAACTGGGAATCTATGGATTATTCTTTGTTGAATGAATTTATCAATCTCACTTTGTGGAGTGATCATTTCATCAGCGAATACTTCGATTTTATAGTCAGAATCAACGACAATTAAGTTTGGTTTTCCAACCAACGTCTCAGAGAACGGGACGCACTCGACTTTATCGGCAATGAGGGTGTTTTGATCACTCCAAAATGAGATTTGAGGAATTTGCGATGATAACATTCCATAATCATCACCAATGAATGACTTATAGTGATTCTTTCGACCTAAAAGGAATGCACGGACGACCCAGCGAAGATTTGGTAGAAGAGTGAAGAACAAATCTTGATTTGTTTCGCCCGGAAGATGGTTTAATATTTTTGTTGAATAAATGTTATACAAATTAGATACAAACTCTTGAGTCATCCCATTTTGTATAACTAATGCAGGGTCAATCGTTGACAGCAATGAATAAAAGTTTGATGATGTCTTAAATATTTTGGATATTACAAATGTTGTCTTAATACTTCTATTCCATGAAATTGGATTATCATAGGTGCAAACTATCTCAAGAGGGACTTCTGGAACAGCAACAACGCATTTTGAAAATGATACATTTAAATTTAAAGCTGATCCTCTTCTAATGGATGATTTCGTGATAACGTGTGGCAAAATTTCGATATTTGGTGGTGTGAAAACTTGAACACTCAGATTGAGAATAAAATTATTAAATTGGAGTCTTTGAACTAAATTTTGAATTTGCAAGCTTATATCTTCTACACTAGCCTGAGAGAACGCAAGTCCGTTCACTAATGTTTCACCTTTCATCGGAATCAGAGATAAAACATCAAATGAAATATTTTCCGCAGTAGTAAAATTATGATAGAAACAAGTAAAAACAACGAAGTGTATGAAACAATCGTTGGGCATTGGCTTGAAAATTCGCTCAAATTGCTTATTTGCTTCCGATTTCGCGATATTTTTGAAAGATAGAAGGATATTTATAATGGGATCGATATCAAAACTTGAATTTAATACTGCATCAATTTTGGTAAGCTCAAAAAAATGCGAATCAAACGAGAAATCATATGAATAACATTTTCCCTGAATAACTTTAATAAAGGAGACAAAATTATCGTGCAAAAGCATGAACGCGAACTTAGTTCCTGCTGTTAAAGCTTGTAACGCAATTTGAATATATAAAACCATAATCTGAATAAATTCATTCGGACATCGTAAATCAGCGACAAAGCAGATGTAGAAATTAAGAGAATTTGTGGATTCTTGAATAGAATATTCTTCATATTGGAATGAATCAGATTCTGCGACTTCTGTTGTTGTCCCACAGAATAAACACGTGCATCTGTTTTCTTTTATGGGAAAAATTTTAGTATAACACGCATGACATTTTGGACATCGATTTTTAATATTCAATGAAACTGTGTTTTGTGATGACATAATTGGATGAGGTTTCAAAGATATATTGACTGGAATAATCAGCTCTTCAGAGACTTTTTTGCATGAAGGCCAAATCTCGAAAGATGATTTCATTTGTCACTTTTTATTCATTCTTTTCTTCGAAATTGAAGCCCAAAATTATCATTATCATACATATTTTCCATTTTTATGACTAATCTTTGAATATTAAGGCTTAATAACAAAATGTATTTTTTATCAAAATATATTTAAAAATTCCCTTTATAATATCACACAGCATCATAATAATTATCGAAATATATACGAGTATAGTATAATTTACATTAAAGATCAAAAAATTACAAAAAAATGTTATGATCAGAACATTATTAATCTATTTGGAATCCTCCGATGCATAAAACTTGTCGAGTTCGGTTAAGAAGATTGTGTGAATTCTTTCAATAGCGTCTGTGATCGAAGAAATATCAATAATATATTGTGCTGGGAATTTTGATGTCAAAAGTTCCTGCAGCTTGTGTGCATTGTGCTGAATTTGCACGATTCTATCTCCAGTATTGCTCTTGCTATTGGATGACAATAAAGAGCATCTGATTGATTCATCAATTATTGGCTTTGGCCTTGTAACGAGGATTGGAAGGATGAATCCCATCTTTCCGTTTGCGATCCTTCCCATTCCTTCGACGTGGAAACAATCTAATGGAATCAAAGAGTTTCCACCGCATAATTTGAGGAAATTCGTTGGATCCAAGTGAATGCCTTCGATGATCAAAGGCTTTCCGTCTGTTAAAGTTTTGGTAATATCGCCAGCGATACCGGAAATTGCGATATTGCAGTCTGTTTGGTATGTGTGAATGAATTCTTCGCTAGAAGAATATGCCGTGTTCCAGAATTTGGAATTCATGTGGTCGTTTGTGCCATTGGTCAATGAGTTGACAATACTAGTCTGCAAAATCGTGGAAATGTTCAAGCGCTCGCCAAGTTGGAAAGCAAGCGACGGCTTTCCAATGAAGCCAGTACCTGTGATCAGTATGATAAGTGGGACTCTTTCAAGATTGAAGCGCTGGATAAATTTAAATCTCTGCTGAAGAATTTCACATCCTTCAACCTTGGAGAGTCTGTCGAATACCATGGCAGTGAGCTCGTCTTGAGTAACTTCGTACTGCTTCAAATCGATCAAATCTTTCTTGATCTTCCTCGGAATATCGAGGGCAATACTCGCAGGCACTTGACACGCGAGAAGGTACCTCGAAAGATTGAAGCGGCTATATACGTATTCATACTTATCGATTTTAACATGTACGGAGATATTATCGTATTTTGATCGCAGCATTCGCTCTTTGTGCTCGTGGTGGATTTTTGAAGGATTGATAAGATCAGTATTCACGAAGCTATTGAGGCTGTCCCAAGTAAGCTCCGACATATCGATAAATTTGACGATAGAATCATATCGAGAACTTTACAAAAATCGTATCTCACTTTTCACCACCGACTATCATGATTTTCAGCCACATAAAATATTACTGACATGTAATTAATCATTTTTGTCATGTAATTTTATCGAATCCTGACATGCAATCATAATTTTCGCCATATAAAATAATATTTGAACATTTTCGTCATGTAATTTACTCAAAACACTGGCAAAAATTATGGATTTGCCAAGTAATTTTTTTTGGTATGCGACTTTAATTTTTTTTATTCAAGCAATATTGGATGCCCGTAACATGTCTAGTTTTGTAGGTTTAGTTTTGGCCGCTAATACAATACAATTTGTAGTAGTTCACATGATAATATTGCATCAACATTAAGTGATGAACTTTGCTCACACTAGATATGAAATATACTATTTGTGTTTATGCTAGTGATTGAATATAGAACAATTTTGATGCAGAATGAATTCCGATCAAATATATTAAATTTCTACCAAGCACACATTTCAAAAAGTGAAGGAATATACAAGTAAAGTTGATTGAAATAGGAAAACTTGATGCTTTGATGTGATGAAAATTCTACCAAATGAAAAAATATGGATTTGACGGTCGTAATGAAAACAACCATATATGAATTGACAAAAATTTAAGAGATTTTCAACCAAAAGTTTCATTTTTTCAACGATGTATGAACAAGATTATGATTATCCGTGGTACAATTTAATTCCAATTTTGCGGCAAGTTTTGGTGCAGCAGGACTATCTCAGGTACAGAGAGAACCTGGAAAAGATCATAGACTTGATAAAATTCGTTTCTTTTCAAGATTTCGAAATATTTCTACTGGTTTTCAAAAAAGCTTTCAATGTTGATGACTTTCCAAGTACCATCAAAGTTGCCGACATTTTAAAAGAGAAACAATTAAGAAAAGACAGATTAATTGTATTAATAATTTTATTATACGATCCTAGGCGATCAAACAAGTTTATTTACAACTACCAGATCGACACTCATGGAAATTCAACCGATATTACAAACTTATTCGATGCAATTGCAGAGATGATTGAACAATTGTGTCAAGAAGACTATTATCTGCAAGCATTGGATCAAAATCGAAAAGTATCTCACATTTGGATGGATAAAATCGCAATTTTCATTTCATCATTATTCGAAGAATCAATCGATGATGAATATTTGCAATGGTTTCATATAAATTCAGAATACATTCCACGAATAATTAAGGGAATGATCAACCTTTGCAGTGACTTTTCCATCAATTCATTAAATATTTTAAAGAAAGCATTCGATCACAATTATATCGATGGTGCTCAACCAGAGACAAAACAATTATACATAGATATACACACATTCAATGATATTCCACTCCCCAACAACGCAGTTCCTCTTTTGATGTACAAATTAGATCATTTCGCGATTGATGTTTCACAATATAAAGTAATCAAACAATACATGCCTTCTATCGAGTTGGACACCATTTTGCAGATCTGCCAGTTCATAATCAAGTGTAAGGATTATGGTAATATCACTATCAAAAGCGATTTACGAGAAATGTCTGATGAAAGTACGATGAAAATTAATGATTTTTATTCAATGTATAACTTTTTGATTCAGTTCGAAAC
This sequence comes from Trichomonas tenax, assembly GCA_023091735.1. Classification (NCBI taxonomy): domain Eukaryota; phylum Parabasalia; order Trichomonadida; family Trichomonadidae; genus Trichomonas; species Trichomonas tenax. Next base: position 12,816 of record JALKBU010000620.1, on the reverse strand, counting down.
TATTCCACAAGTTTGGGAATTACAAAAGTCATTATTCAATGATGTATTCGAGCAGATAAATGACAGATTTTATCGAAGAGAAGTTGATCCAGCAACAGGAGAAATGCTGCATGATTTGATAAAGCATTTTTTATCTTTAGCTGATATGGAGAAAGTCAATAGCTTAATGCTTCTCAAGTATTCTTGTTTGGAATTCATAGATCCATATGATAATGGTAGAATCGGAGTATTGATATTAGAAACTCTGGATAAAATAAATGAAAAAGAGGAACAAAGCATAATGCTGAATTCTTATATCGATGAATGGCTTGAAAAGAATGTTCCAAGGGAAACAGCAATTACTGGAGTACCATCTATCTTCAGTGATCACACATAAAATAATAATCATCTTTGTTTGTTTTTTAAAAAAATATTTTAAATTAACTCTTCTTTTTAAATCAAAATAAATAAACAAATAAATCAAAGAATATAACATGACCACTGAATAAAGGGGGTTTTAATACTGTTCTGTTAATGATTTAGCTTGAATAAAAAGCGATCTTTTTTTGACTTCATTGTATTTTCTGAAGATGAAAAATCAAAGACATTGAATATAAAAAGAAGCCAATTAATGAATTGCAATTTAAGCCCATGTTAGAAGTGATCGATTCGGATGTAAGTATACATAAAGTATTGTTAGAAAATGCACTCAAATGAAATTAAATCAAGATATAATGGTATTCAACAACAATATGCTTAGAAATGGTACATGGAATCCCAATGATAGAAAATGCAATAAATATATATATGGGATAGTTCTATATGGTTTAGATCACATTAATATCAACAATAAAGTTTTTTGACTTCGCTGTTACTTTTATATCGAATAAAGTTTTTAATGGCATCGAAAGAAGAAAATCGGTATACTCAACTCTGCAAAAAATATTCTGAATATATATCACTATCGGATGACATATTCACTCTCAACACAGAAAAATTGGAATATGTTTTAGATAAAATATCAATAACAATCAAAAACGAAATTGTGGAACCAATTTTTCCCGCGAAACCGCTCTTGGACTCAATTTTGATTTTATATCCCGCCATGGCGCCAAAATTATATGACACATTTCTCTATATAAGAGTCATTATAGGTGTAGATTATATATGTGTTAATAGAATGATTCAGATTTGCTCCAATCTTTCTGCGCTAAATACACCCTTGCACACCCTATATTATCTGCTGTGTATGTTACAATTTTTTTGACATAAAATACTGGAGTTTCTGGGTCTTTGATACGAGTTGTTACTTCACGATAATTATGCTTAACAGCGAGCTTTGCTGATGGGTGGTCATCTTGATCTGCAATCCTCTGGAAAATGGAATAAATCCTGCTGAAATTTTCATGCGATAAAGGAATTTTACAGAGTTCTTTATAATTTTCTGGTTTTGATTTCTTTGGCTTTAACTTTTCTGTGGCAATAATTGACTTTATCTCATTGATTATATTTTTATTTTGAGCAACTCTGAACGAATGATCAATTGCTGTGAGCAAATTCATTAAAATGGAAATTTTGAGTACAAAACTGAGAGTATTCAGAATATTCAAGTTTTCTGAAAGATCTGAACCATACTCTACTTTGGCATGTGATAAAATCGACAGCAGAGAATTCATTCCTTTATAAGATGCCAAATTACTGAAAAACATATCGAATTCCGTTGGTTTAAGCAAAGCTCTGTCCAATATTTGACATAATTCATCCTCTCAACGACACTTAAAGAATTCAACGTTGTTTATGAACTGTGAAATATTCCTCGCAATGGAATTCCAATCAGGAGAAATCATTTTATAAATTGCCAACTTTATTTAAGGTTAAATCGTAATTGCTGACGCGTAAATATCAGTATTCTATTAAATTTTGACATGTAAGATTGATTTTCTAAAAATTTAACCCGTAAAGGTATTTTATTGTCAAATTTGAGACTTCTTAAAATTTTGTCACATAAATATTAATTTTGACAATTATTCAATCAATTTGACATGTAAAATAATCATTTTCAATAATAATATTTGGTTAATTTATCATGTAAGTAAATCACTTTTGACAATTAAATTTCGCCATTTTGTCATGTAAAGGCATTGTGTATTCGTTTTTGGCATGTAAAGCATTGAAAATATCATATTTTGATATAATTTTGACATGTAACTGGTGCATTTTTGATTGAAATTTTGCCAAATTCATAAATTTTAATGGGAAAAGGAAAGAAGAAAGACGAGTTTCAAGGAAATCCAAATCGATGCAAACAGGGAAAGGATGACAACAAGAATAAAGGAAAATCCAAGAACGATAGCAAAAATTCAAAAGATAATCAAAATGAAAATACCAAATCTAAACAAAACAAGAACGGAAATAAAAAGGGTAAGAATGAGCCATCAAAAATCTGCCCACATTTTGGATTAATAAATGGTGAAAAAGTAATGAAAGTATTTGAGCACAAATTATTCCTCAAAGCCATTGCTACGAAGAATTCATTGCCAAAGGCAGAGATAAAGCAGCTCGAAAAATGCCATCCAGATGTTAATTGGAATAAACCAACAGATCTCGCAATGTGCTTAGTCTGCGGACGTCTACTCGATGCAAAGCATATCTGCTCACACATAGATAATCATCATTGTATTATATTAGATATTATGAATCAAAAAGTTCATTGCAACAAGTGCGAAATACCAATTCCCATTCAAAAGGTAGATTGCTTAGTCAAAATATTCAATCTAGGCCAGCTTGAAGAAAAGCCTAAATTTGTCGCAGCAGTGCCTTCAGACACTGTTATGGCGCGTGGTTTATTCAATCTCGGAAACAGCTGTTGGATGAATTCAGCCATACAGCTGCTGGCTAGAATTCCTCTGCTGACAAATGAATTAAATGACCAAAACAGGCTTGCAATAGCTTTCCAGAGAACAGCAATAGAACTTGTTAAAAAAGGTCCAGTTATGAAACCATCAACATTTGTTAATCAGCTGCTTGCAAAATTCGATTATTTATCGGTTTATAGACAAGAGGATGCTTACGAGTTCATCACGCTGTTTATTGATGCTTTAAGAGATGAGCTTGGAGGAACACCTAAAAATCTTTCAGGAAACAAATTAGAAGATGTTCAGCAATCTGCAATGACAAGCATCGATGAAACCATCAATTTCATTCAAGAAAGCACGAACAAGTGCGAACTATGTGAAGCAGAAACACATATTTTCCAAAGAACATCAGCAATTTCTTTGTGCTGCCCATACGGAGCTTCTGTTAAACTCGAAGAACTCATTGAAAACTACTTTTCTGAAACAAGCTCTGGTGATGATTGGCACTGCGATGCATGCTCTAATACTTGCTCCTGCTCCATGATTCAGCGCATTAGAACAACACCAAAGTATTTGATACTACATCTCGCGAGATTCAGATATACACCTGATGGATTTGTTAAGAACAATATCATGGTTGAGCTTCCAGGCAAAATTGACTTGAAGCCATATGGTGCAAAGAATCACTTCAAATTTTTCGGCTTCATTACACATTACGGCATTATGGACCACGGCCACTACACAAGTGTTTATCGCGATGGTAAGACATACATTCTTTTCGATGATCATACAATTTCTGTTCTTTCGAAACAAGACGCATTTAATCTTCAACCATACATTGTTATTTATAAGAATGTTCCTGATGCTTAAATAAATATTTATTAAATTTGTAAGTGAAAATAAAAAATAAAGAATAGTTTTAGAAAAGTGAAATTTGATTGAATTTCAAGTTCATCTTTGAGATTATTAGAAAGAAATATATTTCTATGCAAATAGCCTTTTGTTTTTTCTACTGGAATTATACATTTTTTGAGGTTGAATTCGATGTTGATAGTTAACGATTTACTATCTATGAATCCGACATTACTTCCTGAGAATCGATCAACATAACAATCATAGACAGTTGTTGATCCAGTGCTATAATGATAAAATGTATAAACTTGATCGTTGTTGAGAAAATTACAAGCTGAAATAGATGCTCTTATATATTGTGTCAGCATTAAAAATTTTCCATCTTTATTTTTTATAACATTGCAATGATTCATTTGAAATGTTATAGAACTGGTTACTGCAGAGAAATCAACTGAACATGATTCGGTATATGTTTGATTATTTGATGCAAAAATCGATTGAACAACCAAGATTGAGTGCTTATATCATTTTTGGATATTACACTATTCCGATATACGTTAGAATTAGAAATATTTAATGAGCTCACATTAACATTCCAATTCCATAAATAAATATTGTAAAGGCCATCAGAAGTCATTGATTTGGATATTGTTGAACTGAGGATGTAATTTTTATATTCGTCACCATCGGTAACTTTGACATAATGATAACTTCCCCATTTTAAAGTTCCTCCATAGACACTCGATGAAATACTGCATACTCGATTTTGAACACATTGACCACTTGCTCTGAACAAAAGAGATCCTCCACTTGCTGTACTTGAACACTCAACAAAGCAAATCCAATATTTCATTTCCAAAGGCAAAAGCTGTTATTGGGAATATACAAAAGTTTGTATACTTCGAAAATAATTATCCAAATAATCGAAATTCTATATTTTGGATATTATTCTAATGAAGTTAGAATCTCAATGTTGCGTACCGAAAGTTGTCACGAAAAAGCCACAGTATCTGACATGTAAATATGCATATTTGACAAATAAATATTTACGTGGCATGCAATTATAAATGATTATTGGAAGAATGATATCCTATATTTGTTTAAATTTACTTTGAAAAGAAAAATTAAATGCTTCATTGGCACTTGTGCCAATCCAGCCCACAGTTCTTCCTTTCAGAAGCATTCTGGAGAGTAAATCGAGTCTGAAAGGAAGAACTGTGGACTGAATTGCTAGCACCTTGGCCACAAGTCCCAATCAAGCATTTAATTTTGCTCTTCAGAGGCATTCTGAAGTGGAAATCTTTGATTTCTTAATGATGGCGTATGAAAGGAAGATCTGTGAGTTTAGCTACTAACATGCGTGGTACCTGTGTTAATGTAGTCCCCAGTTCTTCCCGTCAGACGCGATTTTGAAATAAAAACTAATACATAATTTGAATGATGGTAGGACTTTATTTGTCAAAATATTAAGATTTTGACACATAAAACTCGAGATTCTGACAACTTTACATGCCAGATAATATCACTTTTTGCACCACTTTTTGTATCACTTTTTCGTGACAACTTTCGATACGTGACAGAATTTAGAATTTCCATACCTTGTATACTCATATTTCATCATTTATTGATTTTTTTTTTCAAAAAATGCATTCAATTGGGGTTGAGCGATATACGATTTTTGAAAAAAATCCACTGCCTCATAGCACCATCCAAATTTGGATTTGGCGATACATGCATTATCTAATAGCCTCAAATTTTATGCTCCATTAATATCAACCGAATATCTTTGATATTCAAAAAAAAAAAAAATATATATTTAATTTTCTCTAAATATTAGACGTTTTTCAAAACTCAATCCATAGAACTAATCTCTAAAATGAGCTAGTTATATTGTTAAAGTTATTCTGATTTATCTTGCATGTGTGAGACTCTGATTGATTTTTAAAATTCAATATGGTTTTGAATTTTTTCTTTCAAATATTTGAATAATTCATTCAAATTTAAAAATCAATCAGAGCTTCGAATATTAGGTTTTATCCTTTGCAATTATGCACAATACTGCTACACATTTTGGAAAATAGTGTTATGGATTTTAATTTGGTTCGGTTTCTACTTACGAGAAATAACCTATAATGAGTAATATTCTGTCTTCATGCTCAACGATATCAAGAACATTGTCAAGAACACAATGGAGATTTCTCTTCAGCTCACTGCTGGCGTTATCATGCAGCCTGCATTCTTCAAGAATCAAGTGGAACCATTCGATTGCGACACAGTGAAGAGCGAGATTTATAAATTTCATTTTTAGAAATTCGTTCTCATATGGTGATGATTTTGCATTCAAAGCCAAAGCTTTAAGCCAAGCATCTGATTTCCTTGCAAAATCAAACGGTCGGGATTGCTTGAGTTAACTCAACACTTCTAAAATCATTTACGAGGCTTTGAGTCGAATAGAATTGAACTTCATTTACGTCAACGAAAACATTTCGCAAATGCTCGCCAATACAAGAATTCTTACGACATATAACAAGTTTTTGTTCATCTTAATCGTTTGCGCAATAATAGCATCAATATTCTCAGCATTTATGAGCTATCTTGCGATTAGATTCACGATGTCAGAGATTCCTGATGAAACCGTTCAGTTCCTTGGTTCTAAAGAAAGATTAAGTATGCTTTTACTCAAGAAATCACTCGAAAGTTGGGATTTGTTTAGACTCATTCTCCCTTATGACAGAAACATTCAGATGATAATTAAACCATTCTCAGATGCAAATGTCGAAAAGAGACTAAAACTCGGTAAATCGGGTTCAGATAATGAGTTTTCGCTTCCTAAATCACCATGAAGTCATCACGTTAACTTGAAAGACTCCAAAGTTGCAATTTCATTTTTGGGCAATGATCAGTTATTAAAACCATCACAGTTTGCTTTAATGAGTCCATTCATTCAACTGGCTGTTTCAAGATACTCCAGCGATGCGAGTGAAGAGATGTTTGACTTAACTAATGATCCCAAGGACGAAGATATCTCTGTTGTTCCGGAAAATAGATCACATTATCGAAATATTGAAATAGATTTTATATATTTTATAAAGATTATTTGTTTGTTTGCTTTTATTGAAAAAAATATTATAGTTTTGCAAAATATTTGATTTATACAGAATTAACAACAAAAACTAACTGAAAAGTACGGCTGAGTAATATTTTCATGTATACACGTCATAATAACATAATAGCTAAGAAAATATTAAAATATTATGTTTCCTCTTTTTGCTCTGTCTCGCATTTTATCTGTTCGTTTGAGAAATTGTTGTACCATTTTGGCTCTATCGTTGGAAATACGACAATCGATTTTACTGTAGCATTATCATTTTCTTTGATTTTTAGTTTTGGTGGGATCAATGCTTGAACGTCTTCGTTCTCTGTAAAGCTTTTGAGTTTTGTAAGTTTTTTCTGCTTTGAGTCCAATGAATCGAATTCTGCGACTTTATATACTTTCTTTTGAATTACTATGTATATGGCGCCCGCGTTGGGCGTGTGGTGGACGACTATATGCTGACGGATTTTTGTTGGCTTTGGCATTTGTTTTTTTTTCTTTGAAAATTAACAGAAAATGCTATTAAAAAAATATGGTGGTAAATTTCTTGATTGGTGACAGTTTCGCCCAAAAATTTGCCAGCAATCTAACACTTTACAAATCATTTGTCAAAACGATATTGTGTCAGGCTTTGAAAGCTTGGGTAATAGGAGTTAATTTCAAGTTATAGCTATTATGTTGCATTACCTATTAGGAGTATATGAGTCTGCTGTAACATTTCTATCCGTTCTATCATTATTTGCCCCCAATTTTATTCTCTATTGCTCTCCAAAAAGCAAAAAACTGACTTCACATTTGAAAATCCAAAAATATTTTTGATACTTTACGTGCCAAAAATTGTGTCTTCAATTAAAAATCAACGCAATCATTAACATATAGCTTTTAAAACTCCCTCCCTTTTATACCCCCTCTCTTAGCCATCAAGTAAATGAATGGGAAATGCTCAGAAACTGTCATTCTTGAATGTTCAGATTATTTTTCTCTTTTATTACGATAAATTTTAAATCGAAAATAATCGATTTGACATATTTTAGTTTACATGGAGAATTATGCCGGTTTACATATGATTTTGACAGATGACAAATATTGTCAAGTTGCCAATTTACAAAACTATTATTCTCACTTTTAAAACAACCAAGATGTCACTTTTCAATCTAATGTTTCTTTATCTTCTTTATTCTGCAGCTTCATACGACGACAAATGCGTCGGCGATCTCAAGCTTCCGACACCTATCGAAGGCAAGACACTTAAATACGTCCAAGTCTTAACAAGACACGGCGCACGCGCTCCTCTAGGATCTTATGGCGTTCCTATGCATTTCAGGGGTTATTGGCAGTGCGATTCAGATGATGCTGTTGCCCCGAGAATGCACGCGGCGCCTGTCAATCATTTCAGAAGATTCAAGCAAGTTCTCGATCAAAGACTTGTCGAATATTTACCAAACTGCCGCTCCGGCGACCTTATCCTCTCCGGCATGGACCAGCACGTCAAGCTCGGAAAGCTTTACCACAAGTATATCTACGAGGATAACAAGATCATGGCTGAGGACGTTCCAGATCCAAAGACAATATACGCAAGATGCACTGATATCGAGCGCACATTCCGCTCCGCGCAGGCTTTCCTTCACGGACTTTTCCCACCACAGACACCAAACGAAATTCTCGACATCATCACAGACACATCAGAATTCTCACGCCTTCGCATCAACATCGGATTCTGCAAGAACCTCACGGAAATGGCCAAGGAATGGGAGAACTCAGATGAGTTCAAGGCTTGGACAGATTCATACTGGCCAAATATCTCAACAGTCGCCGAATTCCTCAAGCTCGAGAAGAGCGGTGAAAATGTCAACACTGTCTGCGACTATGTTGCCACACAGTATTGCTCAGATAAACAAGCACCAACAGTTGTCACGGAAGAAATCCAACAGACATGCCTCAAGGCCATCGCTGACTACGCGTATGACCTCTACATCCGCAATTCATGGGTCACTGGCTCTTACACAATGAGAGAATTAATGAGAATTCCAAAGCTTTTCAAGGATGGCAAGACCGATGTTAAGTTCGCTCTCTTCTCAGCCCATGACACAACAATCATGGCCATTAAGACATTGATTGAGGGTCCGAATGCAAAGCTTCCAAGAATCCCAGGCTATGCATCCCACCTCGCAATGGAACTTTGGGAGGATAACTCCTCTAAGGAGCTATACATAAGATTTGCCCTTAACGGTGATAACCTTAACATCGCTGAATGTGATAACCAGCAAGTTGTTAAGTTCTCGGAATTCCTCGAAAAATACAAACGCATGGATGACTATTGCACAGAGCATTAGAGCTTAAAATAGTTAATATTCTTTTCTAAATATTTTATTTATTAAACATTTAACAACAGAAAGCCTCATCTATTTTTGCATTAGATGTTTCATGACTATTTTTAAACATTTATAATTTTTTATTAAATATTGTTTTAAAATCTTGTATCTTCATAGGAATTATGTAATATTTGATTTTAAGATACTCCTATAATACTTTCAGCTGAATTGAAGATCTTTTAAAATGTATTTAAATTATTTCAAAAATTCAATATATTTAGTTACAGAAGATGTAAGAATTTTATTTTGAGAAGTACTGAAGTTGAATCAGTGGATGATAAAAAATATTGTTGTATTAACAATATATTTGGCTGATTGAAAACAATAGCGATTTTATTACATAAAGGAAAGGATTGGAATGATAGAAAAAGAGAGAAAAAAAAACTAAATATTAATTGCTTGAATTTCTGCAATGAATGGATTTTCGAATGAATCAATATCAAAAACTCCCTCTGACCTCGCGAGTTCTTTTTCGTGGTCCTCGAAGTTAATGACATCAGGATGGAAGCAAATCGCGCATCCGAGGAAATCTATGAATAAACCAAACGTGAAACACACGAACATAGCTATAGAAGCGGCATTTCTGATCGTTGTCATCATCACAATGATCTGTTCCAAGCATCCTTCTGTTGCTCCCTGTGGACAAGGAGAGACTTGTTGAACTGTTATATTCTCGAGTCCACAGCAATGAAGATCCGATTGAATCTCAGATTTCGTCATTGTGTCAGCTTTTAACCACTCTGATGAAAAACTTTTTGTGAATCCTGGAAGATTGGAGCTCATTAAGCAAACAATGATCTCAACGATCAACATGACGGAGTTAAACGCGTGGAATAAGAGCCATGTACAAGTATTATTATGTCGTGCTGAAGACCAACCGACAACGAGCAAAATGACAGCAAGGAATATAATGGCAATGAACAGTGTTTCTAAATCGACAGGAAAAAATGATGTAATATTTGTTTTCGCGACTTTATTGATTGAAATTGAGCAAAGAATTGTAATAGCAATGAATTGTATGATGTTGAACGCGATGAAGCCTTTTGTCATCACTTCCTGTTCCTCAGAAGGATGAATTATAGGCCAAGAACATTTGCAGCGAACCATGACAATTTTTTTTTCATCGGTGAATAAAATTTTGGATTATTTTGTTTAATTTTATTGGATTTTCGACTCTAAATCATATGTTGTTATATAACTTTTGATTTTTGAGCTTTTTGTTGATATTTAATGATTTTTTTTTCATTTCTAGCATAAATCCATTCATGAACATATATGAAAACTTCATTTCTATTTGTTTACAAGCTGCTTTTGAATATACATTGAGGTTTTTTTGTCAACATAAAATATCTTTATTTAAGCTATTTAATAGTTGGTAATTTATTATTTTTACGAAATTGAATATAGTAATAGAATTAAAGACAACAAATGATAAAAAATATTTTCATTCAATATAAATTGCTTATTATTCCTATAAAGTATTGTTGAATATGATATGCAAGCTATGGATAAGGTAAACCATGGTCAAATTCTGAATACATATAAAAATATATTTAAAGATTTTAATATTTTCGTTTAAATCAATATAATATGGACGTAAATGATACTCATAGTTTAAGCTATCCATTCTTATATATAATATTCTTTATTGATCAAAATATACTTTGGAAGTTTAAATATGATTAAATAAGTTAATGCTAGAGCGTGAATAGTCTTTCTTGACTAAATAATGATAATATCCTTTATTTTGACATACAAAATATAACAATATTAAAACAATAGAAAATTTCATGAAAATTAATAAGATTCCCTAAGATTGTATGCTATGAGTTCAGCTTTTGTCAGAACACGGAATGCTGTCAGCATTCTTCCCGCCATTGTTCTTCCAGTTAAATTATTCACAACATTTACAGCCATTTCATGTGTCTTCATTCGTGCCACAGCGCAATCTTCGCCATCGATAATCCTGCAGCCCTCTAACTCGCCGAATTCGAGCAATAAAGCGCCTAAATCAGCAGGGGTTTTGATTGAAGGCGGCAAACCCTTAATGAAGACGTCTGTATATGTTTTGTCTTCGATCATTTTGTTTTCTGTTGGATCAATTCTTAATCTTTGATAATATTCAATCAAACTAATTTCATTTCCGCCCAAATTAGCGCCCTCCAGTTGCTGTCTGACGCTGTCAGCATCGATCTTTTTCTTAAATTGGATAAACGCAACTCCTTTCTTGAGATCGCTGTCAGCGACCTTCACAGAGATGACATCACCGAAATTGCTGAATAATTCTGCAATCTGGCTCGCTTCAATACCATTTGGGAGGTTTGAAACCTGTATCAACGATTCTGCATTTTTAATCGATTGAATTGTCGCTTTATCGCACGATGTGAGGATTATTTGTTTGCCGGAAACTAAGCAGTAGTTGTACTTCGCTACGGCCTGCTGAACAGATTTTCTATTGTCGAATTGAATAATTGCGATATTTGAGAAACTTCGCTTTTTAATTGCGATTTTCAATATATTTCCGAAAGATTCGAAAGTTGATCTCAGAAAATCTTCATCAGCTTCATCTGGAAGATTCGATATGTGAAGAAGACAATCAGAACTCATCACTTTTGTTTTTTGATTTTTTCAGAAATCAAAAGTGACCATTAATAACCTTAAAATTATCTCCCTCCATTCTTTTATTTTTTGAGAACTTTTGATATTGGAGTTTAATGGAATAAAAACTTTATTGGAATAAAGGCGACTTTATGCGAATAAAATGAATTTGGAATCAGACCCTATTTTGGAATAACCGCCAATTTGGAATAATGACGGTTATTCCATATGCCAAAAATAGGTCGAAAAGTGACAATAATGGAATACCCGAATTATTTGGAATCGCCGAATATTTGAATATGCGCATAATGCTCTCAAAATTTGGAATCAACTTTGATATTGGAATTAGGAATAATGGATAATAATGGAATTAAAAATACTTTGGAATAACCGACAAGCAGATGGAAACATAATCACTTTACCCTCAATTCCAATTCAAATTGAGATAGCATTATCATCTAGAATTTGTGGTAAAAAGGAAAAAGGAAGGATTGCCGCGAGTCAAACCAGCAAACCTCTTCATTAAAGCTTGGAATGTTTTGCCAACTGAGCTATGAGGCGAAGCAATTTTTCTCAATCCGGATCTTCAAAATCGATGGGCATTTCAAATATAGAGTTAGTAATGGGATGTTCGCATAATCCACGACTGCGCCGTGGCTTCCGCGAACATCCTTTTAAATATATTTACGACAAAAATAGTTATACAAGTTAGGTCCCCCCCCATATAGAAAATAAATTTTTGAATTTGCTTTCAAAACTAACGTTAATTTTGATTTTGAAACTTATGACTTTATAAAATGTATTCAGTTTTTAAAATAATTTATTTTTTTTATTTCCTAAGTAAAGAATGAGTCAGTACATTTTTTATAAAACATTTCCCGAACGTTTACAAAAGTTATTCATGAATGATGTAAAACTGAGAAATACAAATTATGGAAGAAGAGACGATGAACCAGAATATATAACATTACCGTATGATGTAAAATTTATCGCTTATGGGTCAACAGTAATGAGAGGAATCAGATTTACATTTTATACTAAAAATTATTTCTACAGTGAATCAACA
>JALKBU010000619.1:0-30562 GCA_023091735.1 Trichomonas tenax | reverse complement strand
AGCGCATACATTTATGCTGGAAATCGTATATTTTTGGACGATTTGAAATGCAAACAATGATTTGATAGATATATAGACTGTGCCACTTACACCACTGGATAGACAACTATCAATATGTACATGAAAGCACTTTCAAATCGAAAAAATATTGATCAGATAAAAAGTTATGAAGGTCGCGGGACTACACCGCAGAAGGAAAAATACTGCCAAAAAGAATCTATTTTTTCGCTTAAAACTCTATTTTTAGCCTTTTGACTGTGATTGATGCAATACAAACACTGGGAGTTGGCTATATTTTAGTTGTGTACATATAAAACAGCTAAAAATAGAGTTTGGATCGAAATATCACGTCTTTTATTTCAAGAAATGCTTTTTGTTATAAAATCATTAGAGAATATCATCTGCAAGAGCTATGAAAACTAAATATTTCATTATCTTTGTAAAATAGCATATAGAAAAAGATGTCAATAGTTTATTCCAATAACAAAACAGCAATACGTAATAAATAACCTAAAGAGCTTGATATCTATTGCATGCAGAATGCAAACAGTTGTAATACTGTCTCTGTAAGTGAAAGAATGATGAGTTTATTTTTGCAACTCGAAATGAGCAAATAGATTCTTGATGATATTTGTGTGTACTCATTATTAGGAAGAAATCGATCTGAGGGACCAGGCAGCAAGTCAGAAATATGCTTTTATGAAATCATTGATATATTGATTTGCAGGTTTTAGAGAAATAAGACGAAAAATTGCGATAAAAGCGCATGCAGTGATAATAGAATCGTTACTTGTAAGATTTGAAGGTATTTGAAATAAAATGTGAATTTCGAGTTACTGGACGATAATAACCAGCTGTGGTAATAAGATAAACTGTAGTTAAACATTTACATAAAGAGATTCACCTATCATCTTTATTCTATGCATACTGTGTTTTGGGAATAGGTAATTCTTTTGTCTCCGTAAATTAAAAGAACGATAGAAAATGTACGTTAAATTGCGTGTTCCAAGCTTTTTTCTGAAGATAAATATCAAAAATAAATCGAAGTCCGTTATGAAACCGCATATGGAGATATCATAAATTTCAAAAATAATCGATAAAAAAATTATCATAATAAAATGAGTATTGTTAGGAAACTTGTTTCCCAAGACAAAATTCGTTTTGTAGACTCTTCGGGAGAGACAGATCTCGACCTCGCCTACATCACGCAGCGCATTATCGCGATGGGTTTCCCTTCCTCGGGCGTAGCGGCTGCATATCGAAATCCGTCGAAGATGGTCGCTGATTACTTCGATAACGCGCATCCGGGGCACTACAAGATATTTAATCTCGCGGAAGAACCATATGATCAAACGAAATTTTCGGGTCCAATTGAACATTGTCCGTTTCCTGACCACCACGCGCCTCCAATTCCACTTATGTTGTGTATTATCAAAAATGCAATAGAATGGCTCGACGCAGATCCAAAAAATATCATCGCAGTCCATTGTTTGGCTGGAATGGGAAGAACGGGAACGATTATCGCCGGAATTATGTTATTTATGGGACTCCATAAAACGGCTGAAGAAGCTCTACAACATTTCATGAACGTTAGAACAGGTGGTGATAGAGGCGTGAAAAATCCTTGCCAGATTAGATATGTCAGATATGCACAGGAGATACTTCAGAGGGCTCAGGAGGGCGGATTTGATATTTACGAGTGCCCGAGAGCACCAACAAGAAAATTAAATTCGATAACGTTCCAAAATATGTATAATAAATCGAAGAGCATATATGTGACAATACAGAATGACGAATGGGATGTCATTTACAATTCTGCTTGGGTTATCGATCCAAACGACTATAAAAATACACATTTTCAATTTTACGTTGGAGTAGACATTACAGGCGACTTCACATTGAATGTTTACGAACTCAAGAAGGGAATGCTGTCGAATTCAGCAACAATCAAGCTTTATTTTACGATGTCGACATTATTTTTAACAGGTGATTCGATTATCATTCCAAGGCACTTAATCGATGGTACCGTTAAGGATAAAGAGTTTGAGAAGTATCCAAAGAAATTTCAAATTATATTTGAATTCCAATCCTCAGGTGATTTCAATTCTGTCCAATGTCTTGAATATTAAGTTATGTTTAGTTTTGTTATGTATATGTTTAGTAAATCGGAAATTCTGATTATTATATCTTCTGTTGTTTTTAAACATCTAACCACAAAGCATTTAAATATTCATCAGATAAATAGCTTAAACATAGAATGAGGTTAATCATTTTAAAAATATTATAAAAAAATTTTAAAACGTGTTTTAGGATTATCATACTTAGGTTTAGATGTGAGTTGATATGATAAAAAGACTGTTTGTTTTGAGGATATAAGAATAATATTATATTTTTTACGAAATAGTTAATGATTTTTTATTTTAGAATAGATGATTTAGCAGTTGCAGCCATTATCTCCGTCCTTGTTCTTCTTCTTTGTATCATCGAGTTTAACACAGTTCGCTAACTCCTTTGGCCTATATGGCTGTATGTTATGCTCTAAAACGTAGTGTAATATCTTTTCGACTGACTCTGTGACATTTGTATCGGCGCGGGCGGAAGTTCTAATAAAATCGATGAAGCCGTTCTCTTCGCAAAACTGCTTCATTTCCTCATCGCTCTTGTCCGGTCCATCCGTTCCGACGAGGTCGACCTTATTGCCAACGAGAAGGCACGGAATTGGTTTTTCTTCCGAAGTCATAACTTTTTCGTCGATGTCTTTCTTCCAAATCTTTGCAACACCGAGTGTACTCGGTGATATCAAGTCGAAAACAACCATAGCGGCGACAGCCTCGTTATAATACATATGAGTAACCGAAGCGAAGCGCTCCTGGCCTGAAATGTCCCATAATTGGAGATCAACGATGTCTCCCGTCGGCAGTTCGATCTTTTTATGCGCGAAATCAACGCCAATTGTAGACTTATAAAACTCACTGAAGGCGCCGTGAACGTACTGCCGAATTAGAGATGTTTTGCCTGTGCCCATCTCTCCGACGACGATGATTTTCATCACGCGCTTCTTCGAATCGTCTTCTGGTTGTTTATCTAAATCCATTTTACTTTTTTTATCGTTTTATAAGAGATTTTTTATTTCTTTTTCAGTTCAAATTTTTACTTTTTGTTGTGTTTTATATATAAAAATCACTAAAAATTTGATTTTGTAATCCTTGATTTTTATTGCAAATTTAAAGACAAATTTGTGAATTATTGCTATTTGTCGGTAAATTTTTGGATTTTGAATTGATATTTTTTCGATGATCCAAAAGTTTAAAGGTCCGCTCCGGCCAAATAAGGATCTATCGTCACAATATATAAATTTATTTTGTTTTAGAAGCAAATTCCGGTTTAATACGCAAATATTATCATAATCTCAAATTTTTTGTAGTACTTCTGAGATCATCTTGAAAGGTGGTAAGCTAATGAACATGAAGAAAAACCTTAACGGAGAAAAGATTAGAATGTGTATGGAGATATCATATGCAAAATTACACATGTCTTTATTGATTTAGATTTTGCACACAATATCAATATATATTCTGGGAAAAACGATTATCAGCATCGTCCTCTCAATTTTTGAGAGGAGTTTTGGCCGCGGAGCAGACCCTTAAATCTAACAATAATCGATATATTATTTAAGCTGCATTGGTCGAGCTAACTCTAAAACCAGATTTGGATTAGACTCTTGATTATCAACTGCAAACAATAGAGTTGTTAATTCTCTTCTTCGAACATTTCCATGCTACTATAGCAGTAATGATAGTAAAAATTGTAAAGTCACATGAGACTCCATAGAAAACGGGTTTAGATTGATCCCACTTGTATCATATTGGACAGGAAAAAGTGTAATTGTTTCTTTAATCACTCTCCTTTTTAGAATAAGGTTCCCCATTTTCTTTATAGGGTTACTTGAACTTCAAAAATCAGCAAAATTCAACTTTAGCTATTTCGTATCTATCATCCATTTGGATATCTGTGTTTGATTTCGGAGTTCAGTCACTGCAATTTTATATCTTTTAAATATATTTACACCTTCATCTCATTTATTTCTATAAATTACTTTAGAGTCTCATCGAGCATGATATATATTTGCATATGCCATTACATAGTACTTCACATTTCCAATACACATTTAGATCTTGTCGATAACCTTATTTATATCTCGAATTTTCACAATTTTTACAATTTTTATCTAAACAAAACTGATATGTAAACTTTACATGACATAGTGTTTTTAGCATGAACATAACATAATGTTAAATGCTTGTCAAATTGCATAAATATCATCAAAAATGATCAATTCATAACACAAGCTCTCCAGAACAGCAAATGTCTATGGAACCTGTGCTATGAATTGATCATTTTTGATGATATGAATTAACTGATATCAAAATATCGTAGATCGCTTTGTTTGTCTAATGCCATGATCATGACAAACTGATGCACATAAGCTATCTGCTTGTTTATAAATGCGAAATATCACATTAGTTGCTTATTCAGTTGATTACTTTGTTACTAGAATTGCTTTCATCTGTATATTTGAGTTTTGACGATTTCTAAAATTACATTTTACACTAAAAACAAATAAAATAAATTACAATAACATTCGTTCTTCAGGAGGAACGAAATCATCCTTTCTGGGAATAGCTCTGATATAATAAAACCTATACATGGCCTTTTGAATAATGAAGATGCTCAATATCCAAGATATAATGAAGAAGAAATTATTTCGCGAATAAAACAAATGGTTGCATCCTCCATAGTAATATGCGCGTGGTCTATTCTCAGAAAAGAAGAAACAAACGGCAATGAAGCCGATGAAGTTCAAAACATTCAATGCAATGCATGGAATGTTGATATTGCTCGAACTTAATACAGACGCATTAAATCCAAGCGTTAAAACCGAAATAGTAACAAATATAAGAGCTGGTGGATACTTGTTGAACTCAAATACGCCGAACAAAGAGTTCGAAGTTATATAATAGACAATTGAAAGTATGCCAGCTATAATCTGGAATTTCATAAAGTTCCAAAAAGTAACGATTTGTGAATTTTCTTTCTTATATATTCGCAGATCAGAGATAATATCTTCTCGTGATATATTTTGATTGATAACTGATCTGATCATTAGTGGCATCATCGTGAATATAAACATAATCGAAACATGAGACCACATTGGGAAAATCAATGTTTTGATTGATGGATTCATGACAGAGAATAAGAAATATGTGAAAGCCATAATTGCATCTCTTGTTGTTGTAAGATTGATCATTGTCTTCACGCGTTCTTTGATGGTTGTGCATATGAAGAAAACGATCTCTGCGAGTTGCTCAAAATCATTGACAACAATGTCTGAATATGTTGGACTAACTTTGAGATCTCCTGTTGATATTGTCATCGAAACATTCGCTTGATGCATAACAGCACTGTCATTCAATGAATGGCCAACAGCTAAAACATTCTGCTTCGTGTATATCTGCATGAACTCGATAAAAGCAGCAGCTTGAAGTGGACCCGCTCTTTGCAATATAATTGATTTTGTGTTCTTGAAAAGCTCAGCGAGTTGATATCTGTATTCAGTCTTGAACAAAAACTCAATTGCGTTTCCTGCGACAATTATAATATCATAGTGCTGCATCTCCATTAAATAGCTAATTGAAATATCGACATCTTCAAGCAAACCTCCTTTGATAGTGCCAACAATTGGTTCGTCTTCGATTATTCCTAATGATATTTCTGTAATAATCAATGATGTTCCTTTCGATTGCGATGAAACAATTATCTGATTAAATACTTTTCTTGCTTTTGAAAGGAACAATAGAGCTCCATCTTTAGGAACATCTTCGAAACCAAGCATTGCAATGAAATTCGAATTCGATTCGAAACTTTCAATAAATGAAAATTCAAACTCTGTGTGAGCTTCTCCTAACGAATCCATCTTCTGTTCTAACATTAATAACTCCTTTTGCGCTAAGTATTTGTATGAGCAAACTTCTACGTGCATTCCTGATGAATGGAATGTTTCATAAAACTTGTCATAATTTGCCAACTCAGGAACAGTATTCATCATAACTTTATAAACGCCTCTTGTCAACAAAATAAGTGTTCCATTTTCATCTTCAACGATAATTGATATTCTTGGATGTCTCACGCAGCTGTGGAAGATCCTTCTTGTCTTGAAAACAAATACTTTGTTTTTGATTAATATTTTGCTTTCATCTTGAGTTCTTCCTAGTAACATAAAACCATTATTCGCTGCAAGTTTTAGAAGTTGTTCATCATCAGGGAATCTAGAAATGTAACTAAACTTATTGCGATTGCCAACAATTGATGCTGAATGACACAAAGCAATGTGTAAGAAGAATAACTGTGTTTCATCTGAAGGTATTAAATTTGGATCATGAAATTCTTTCTGCATTGGTTTACTTTGCAAAATGTCATTTTCGATATTTCTCGATAAGAATTTTGATGTGATATCACTTCCATAAACACAGTTGTTAAGAAGAATACGCTTCAAACATGGTTTTCTTTCTAATAGCATCGATTTAGATGTCATTAAACAACTGACATTTGTTGTTTCATTTAATGCTTCGAGATTTATGACTGTTGATCGATCATAATTATGTCGAATTACTTGAGAGTTCAATATCAAAAGCAAATCAATCAATGAAAACAACTGCAGTGAAACTATTGGTGAAAGAAGAATCAAAAAGGAAGAAAACAAATCGATATAATACTGTGTTTTGTTAAAATCAGCTTCCATCGAATATTTCGATCCGTTGATGATATCAGAGATAACTGTTGAAAACATTGCCAATAATAACAATAAATAGATCTGCCAGGCACTTTGTTTATTGGTGCTTTTATCTATTCTCGTTACTTGCTTTTGCTTTAAATGATTAAAATTAGTTATGCAGTCATTATCAGTAAAAACGACTCCGCAAATTATATCTCCTTTGTGGTAAAAAACGGAATAGCGCTCCACAAAGTTTGTGTTATTTACTTCATACACGTTGCCTTTGCAGTCTAAACTCGCTGAAAAATTGTATTTTGTATTTAATATCGATTTTGGTGTAAATTGCTCTTCCAAATGCTGTACTTTAATGTCATATAACGATAAATTTTGCTCAATCACTGTGTTTTCTGTGAATTTAAACAAAAAATTTGGTGGTCCACGCGGTTGCCATTGCGGTGATCCATCAATCATATATGTCTCGATAGAGCACTGTATGTTATCATCTGTTCCTAAGACAACGAGATCACATGGCGCGTATTCGCCATTTTTCAATTTGATTATGTCTCCTGGCTGTAAATCTGACCAATTAACATCTCTCCACATTGTATCTTCAAGAATTCTGGTCTTTCGCTGATTGATTTTGTTGTAATACGAATTAATTCGAAAATAACGAATAAAATCTATTAAAATTGACGTCAAAAGCATATAAAATATCGATATAAGTGTGATTTTGTAGTCGATCAAAGTCTGATAGTAACACTCATAAGCGCATAAAACGATGCTGAACCAAAAAGCCGGACGTTTCAAGCAAATAGTCAGCGAATTCGTCAAAAAGTGGTTCTCACGCTTAGTCCTCCTGTTGACGAAGTCACTGGGATTGAAATTAAACCTTCTTTCGTTTCTCTTTGTTGAGAAAACGATTGAAGACATTATAAAATTTTGTTTTACATGTCAGATTTTTGTTTACATGGCAATTATGTAATCTTAAATTTTTATACAAAAATAACAATTCATTCTTTATTCTTCTTCCTCTTTGCTATCATCTCCTTCAGGTATATCCTCCTCTTCCTCCTCAGCAGGTGCTTCGTGGTAAATTCCGGAAACATGAATATCATATTTTCCTTGGTTCTCTAAAACAACTTCACTGAACTGAGAAAACGTCTGTGATATGACTGATTGTTCGCATTTGTTCGGAATTAAAGAACAAATTAAAGTATCGTAATTTTCAACATCCTTTGTATTTTCATTTGCATTTTCCGACTTTCTGGCGACTTCTTTAACATGTGCAATGAGATTTACTGGAATACTTTCAGCTTTGTCATCCAAAAGTGCTAAAGAAGCGTTTGTTATCTGGCAGGCGGCGTCATCAGGGATATCGAGTTCCACTTTTTCGTTTGGCTTGACAATGATGCCCCAGAATGATTGCGTAATTTCAACACTTTCGTCCTCAGACATTTTTGTGAAAAGTGACTTTTCAAATATCTTTCTTCATTGCAAAACTTCTTAAATAATGGTTATCACGAACCAATTCACTTATAAATACCATATCTATCATATATTCTATCATGTCATGTAGCTAATTCTAAAAAATAAAGTTTTATTAAAATTTCAAAACTATTTTTCTTTAATAATGATGTATATTTAAAGTTTCACTGACCTTATGACGAGCAATAGCATTTTCATTAACTAACCTTTCATAAATCATAAAATTTAATACAGATTGTGAAAATTTGATTTTGAAATTTCTCACTTTGTGGAAGCATTAACTTTTATGTTGGTTGTTAAATCATAATGTCTAAATCGAAAATTTAGATTATTAAAATTTGAATTTTTTTACAGAGATATATAATTCAAGATTTTAATAGACTATGATGTGAGTAATAGTTTATTTTATCAGAGAGATTATAAACAGATGATATATAATATTTTGGATTAATCATATTTCCTAGCGAACTCTCTTCTCTTGTGAAGGAAAAATATAACGTAAAGAACTACTTCGACAACGCAAACTGCAAGAATGCCAATTGTAATAACATCGTCAACAACCTGTGTTCCATCCTCAATGATGGTATCATTCTTAACCGTCTCCAATTTGAGTCCACGTGCTCCGACCATCATTTGAGCACCAATATATAATAAATCATTATTCGATTCGAATATCATGTTGCGAACCATACTTGAGAGGTTTGCGTAGAGTACATCAACGTTAGTTTTGACTTCATCGAGTTCAGCTTTTGCAATTTCAATTCTATCCATTGCGTTTCCAAGAGCATCGTTCAAATTTGTTGCAATAAATTGCTCAAGAGCCTCTAGTCTGATGGAATCGCGTGATCTTTTAATAGCTTCATTAACTAACATAAATGCTTCAGTCAAATTCTTTCTTTGATCATTCGAAAGAGTACCGTTCATATCTTGTACCTCTTTAGTGAACTTCTGCATGAGTGGCATCAAGCTTCTCCTTTTCTGTTTGAGGGTTCTTCTCATTTTGAAAACTTTGTCAACTTGTTTGCGGTTAAAAGCCGTGTAATTGAGCTTATCTGCTCTCATCATATAATGATCGTCCGCTGGCCAAACGTCTACTTCATCAATATCGATTTTATTTGTTTTATCTAAATGATGTGGTGTGTCAGCGATCAAAGAAATATATCCGTAGAGAACAGTATCGTTAATTGCGTCGGCATATAAACGGTCGAATGTGTTGTTTGAGAATAAATCAATAGTGAGAAAATCATATCTCTTTGAAACGTGGATTTGGCATGGCGTTGACGAATTAACAAGTGTTGCACGTCCGAGGTATAATCTGTCTCCGTTGTTTAAAGTTTGATTCTTGCATTGATATAAATAAATGTCTGAATAAGTGCTTTCGACTGGAGCAATATCGACAAGGATACCCCACCCATCGAATGGTTCGTCAACTTCTTGGCAAATTTGCTTAGAATAGAGAATGTAAAAACTTCCTCCTCCAGGGCCGCCATGGATAGAGAAATTCACATCAAGTCCCCACTCATTGAATATGAAAGGAATTCTGTTGCATAATTTGCCGTATTGGTCGATTAGATTGTGCGATAATCGAATTTTTGTTTTCATATTCGTCGCTTGGCCGATCATTGTCCAGTTGCCGACTTCGTCAACGTTCTCTGTCTTGAATGGAGGCACGAGGCTGTACACGTTCTCCTGATAAAGCGCCAGTGAAGAGAGAACGAAAAACATGAAATGGCAAATTGCCAGATGTGATTTTTGACATGGCAGAAATAAAATGTCATGTAAACTAAATTATGTTCTGTAAATCAAAATTATGTCACGTAAATTATATTATTTGAAAAATGAATGAAAACATCCAGTTAATTGACAATGTCGATGTAATTGATCATGTATTTGAAATGCCTATTATAGATGAATCTAAAGTGGCAAACATGGTTTCTTCCAATTTTTTCACAATGAAATATTTTGTGATCAAATTAAACTATAGCAAAAATTGGGCATAATAGGGTTTTATAGGCCATATTATCTCCATTGTAGACTTAACATGAATAATTTCTATTCTAAAATCAACTTATTATTAGATTGATTGGTTTAGAATTCCAATGATAATCAAATGAGATCGATTGTTATCATTTATTAATGATGATAAAATTTAAATTCTATCCAAAGCGGGGTGAATTCAAGCAGAAAATGATGTGCAGCAAATGGCAGTGAGTGCTTATATTGATAAAAGTTTTGTTTGAAAATGAAAAACGGAAATTTAGAGAAAAAATATTTTTTAAAAAAAATCATGAGGAATCACACAAAAATAAATAATATAAATAATAACGAAGTCTTATGGCTCAACTAAGTAGCAGATCATCTTGCCGCGCCTGAGCTCGACCTCACCTCTCTCTTTGATGACAAACTGCGAACCGTAAATAAGTTCGTAGACAGGTCTTGAGATCTGTGTCATCATTGGGACGCCCTTAGACTCCATCTGTTCAGCGATGTTGATTGTTGGGCCGAGAATTTTGAATGTTGGCTTCTCTATTCCGAAAACACCAGCGACGATTAGACCACCAGTGTTGACACCAACTCTGATCTTGAGGTTTTCACCCTGAGATTCGTTGACGTCAAGGATCTTCTTGATGGCATGACAATCGAAGTCGACAACTTCTCTTGCATAGATCTGCGGCTGGTTGACTTCATCGAAGATATCACCTGCGCAGACGTAGCAGTCACCGATGCATTTGATCTTTGTCATTGTCTTACCGCTCGTTGGTGAGGGTATCGAACTCCTTGAAGAGTATGTTGAGCATCTTCATTCCGTATTGTGCCTCGTGAGAGCCGCACCATGGCGTGAATTCGACGATATCAAGGAACAAGACGGAAGCAGATTGGATGGAGAATGAAATGTTCTTTTCACCAGCCTGAACTCTTGGAACTAATGAAGATGGAAGGATGGAGGCAAGCATTGTGTCGGACTTCTTGCGCTCTTCAGCGATCATCAGCGATCATCTGCTCCTGGAGGACAGTCTGTGTCTTATCTCTGATTGTGATGATCTTGTTGCCATTGGATGTGAGGTTAGCGAATGAAAGGTAAATCTTTTCACCGGATTCTTGATCTGTCATTGTGGCTTTGCATGTCTCCTTGTCGAAGATATCATTTGTGTTGTAGTCGCCGGACAAGAGATCCATGATTCTCTCGTGGGCACTTAAGGAAGAGTCTGAGATAGAACTTAAGCGACTTGTCTTCATGGTTCGCCATAAGGATGACAATGATGGAGAAGAATAAAGAAACTAAGATAAAGATGAGTCTTTGTGATGAGTGTGCTGTTCTGCTCGTTGATCTCTGTCTTTGTTGTGGAGACAATATCATCGCCTGTTGGGACGAAGGCCTGATAAAGCTGGACTGGCCAACCTGGAAAACGTCCGAGAGCTTATCTTTACGACTGTTGAGATTAACTTTGTTGATGTACTGCTGCTCGAGCTTCTTAACGAAAGCCAAACATAGATAGATTTGCCACTCTTCAGAGAAGCAAACAGCTGATTGTGTGAGTGTAAGCAGTGGTTCTGTGTAGTTTGGACAGTTAATCATTGAAGAAGCACGAGCAAGGGCAGCTGTCATACGAATGAAAGGCTTCTTGTCTTCTGTTGGACAACCGAATCTGAGCTGGTTAAGGTACTCGACTCCATTGATCTGCATTGTCTTAATGATCTCCTTTTCTTCAGATTCATCCTGCATTGTACCCTTCATTTCTGGATACTGGTTCATCAAAATCTTGAAGAATGAGGTAAGAATAGCGTAAATGAATGAGCAAACACCCATCAAATAGTTAACGTGTGGATATGATGTAACGAGGGATGTGGAAGCAATCTGGTATGAGTCTATCTCGAAGTAAGCAGCAAGGGAACCGCAAAGCATGATGACAATGAAGCAGCTAGCGCCGAAGAGCTGGAATGAAGCTGTACCAGCACTATCTGTGATGGAAGAAAGGATTTTGATGATGTTTTCTTCTTGCGGGTTGAGGTTTTCGTGGTTATCCTGGGACTGCTGGGATATTGAGTTCTTCTTAAGAGAATCGTAGTTAACAGAGATTGGAGAGATGATTGTCTTCGGAAAGATTGAAAGAAGGTTGTAGATATCTGCTCTGGTCTTTCTGTACATAGCCTGCTGGATCATGAGGATAACGAAGTAGAAGACGAGAACAAGGAAGATGTAGACACCCATGATAGAGTAGCAGATGATCTGATTGTTCTTATCGTAGTGAGTAATGAACTATGTGATGTTCTCAAGAGCGATGTTCATTCTCTTTGTTGGTTCGACGTTGTTGTTAAGAGCTGTAAGGAACTCAGAGGACTTAACGTATTCGTATGCGAAGTCCTTGTGATCCTTAACTTTCTGGACTTGTGTAGCAATCTGTGTGCATATATCGGAAGCATTAGCATCCTGATCTATGTGATTGCCTGGAGCAAGTCGTTTGAGTAAATAGCTTCTCTAGCCAATGAGATGTATGGATCATTTGGCTGGAAATAGAGGAGTGTAGAAAGCTTTTCGAGAGCCTGTGGAATCTGAGAAATGAGGAAACCAATGATATCATCGGTCTGACGCTTGTCAACGGAGGCAGTCATCGGGAAGTTCTCTGAAATGGTTGTGGAGTCCATAAGTGTCTGATTTGTATTATCAGGTCAGGGAGCTTCTCGAAGGCGAACTTGGAGGCGAAAACTGACATCATGTTAATAAGGTTTCTCATGAAAGAAATACCGTGAAGCATGTCGACGGGGACGAGAAGGCCCTGTGTGTAGATTGGTTTAATTAAAACAACGAATAAACCAATTGTTGAAATGTTGATGAATCTGATGGCTGGAATGATGTGCCTGTTGATTGTGAGTGCAATGACATCAGTTGTATCGTTGTTATTGTTCTCATCGTCAGAGCCTGCTTCATCAACAGCCATATCTGCTTCAATAGAGATGACGCTCTGGACGGCGTTGGTCTCAATATGATCTGGGATGTTAGGGAAGGCAGAAAGACCGAGATCGTGAACTGTATCTGGGTTAATTTGACCACCACGCTGGAGAATTTGAACGTTGTCGTTCCAGATCTTGTATTGTTATGAGTCAGCCTTGATTTCGTGTTGGAATCTTGCGTATTGTTTAGCAACGAATCTGTTGTTTGGATAAACGAGGACTAAGTGCTTAAGCTCAGTCTCGGTTTCATCTTTTCTGTCCATAGCTTCGGAAATAGCGTTACCTATTTCTGTCTCACTTTGAAGAACGAGATCCCAAATGTTTCTCAGTCTGTTCTTAGCCTTCTGCGTAACCTTTGTAACCTTGGAGATACCGCTCTTAAGGTTTGGAGAAAGGTTTGTTTCACGCATCTTAATGATGGAACCGACGTTGGAAAAAAATGTATCCTTCATGTTGCTTCTAGCTTTGATTTTAACGACGTTCTGGCCGATGAGGAGAAGTGTTTGGTTGTTTTCAGAGTAAATGGCTGCCAACTTAGCGTAAGCACCTCAAATTGATTAGTTTTCTGACCATTCGTCGACAGCAGCCTTGAAAACAGAGTAGTTCAAGCAGAATTTGTGGCAGCATATGAAACCTGCTGTCAAGCAGCCTTTGAAGCGACCTGGAGAATGGAAGGTGGCGATATCGTTAGAATCCTGGAAGTTATCGAGAGTTGCAAGATTCTTACGAGCCTTGAATTTGATGATGTAGAACGCAGCAACGAAGCAGATAATGCCACAGCCGATATACACAATAAAGATGTATTCAGACCATACGAAATTGACAATTACGGAATAAAGTGAAACACCAAGGATGATGACTCCAAAGAATGAGCCGCCGAGGCAAAGAATCTGGTTGATTTTACTAACGTATGTACCGCAGTTGAAGCAAGTTGAGCAGTTAAATGCGTAGACAATAGCTGCGAGAGCCATAAGGATGATTGTCGGGAGGTTCGTAAGATACGATGTAAGGGATGTGAAGAGAGTAACAAGAAGATTATCGATGAAAAGAAGGTTCTGTGGCTTACCCTCGATGGCAAGGAAGGGGGTTGGTCTGAAGTTAAGTGTTGTAGAGTAGATGTTGATCATAATAAGTGACCAAAGAAGAACACCAACGATGCCGAGGACAAGCGCTATGCCACTGAGAATGTCGATTTTCTGTCTCTTCGATATCCAAGCAGAAATCAGCTGTCCAATGTACTGAATGCCAATAGGGGCAGTATTGTTCGGACATATGGACATCCAGAAGCTTACAATGTATGTGGATGATTTGTCGATTCTTGTTGTAGTCTTATGTACGTACGCTTTTCGAAAAAGTGTGTCCTGAGTTTCATGTCAAGTGTTCTCAGGAGTGTGTCTATTTTAAAATTCATTTTTTGTGTTTGTTTTGAGTTTTTGGAGTAAAAATCAACTGTTTTGAAAATTCTAATTCAGCCAAACGAATTGACTATATCCATAGGTTGCATATTTCTTATTATCTTGCATTTCAAATTTTTTGAATGGTATATCAAAAAACTGTCGCACACTATTCAAAATTTGAGAGTGTCTAAGGTTATGTTGGACACCAAAAAAATTGTGACGATAGAAGCCACCGTTCAAATTTACCCATAAAAGGGAAATTTAAGATGCATCACTACCCCCCTTATTTACTAATTTTAAACTTATACGTGCGCTACCAAATGTGGTAATGCGTTCTCCACTAGTTTTTCACTAGTTCCAAGAATCAATCAGTGCAGTCATTGCTCTTGCCAGTGAAAAACTAGTGGTGCTTCATTCAAGAATTCTCAGTCTTCGATATTATCGCAACTTCATCGCAAATAAGGCATCAACAGTCGACAAATCACAAGCGCGAAGCTTTTCTACTCAGTTTATAGTTTGATGTCTGTTGGCGCCTTCGAGATTTACTCAAAACTTAGTCATTCTACATTCTCTTTACAAATATACATTTTCTATGGCATCATGATGTTTCTAGAACGCACGATGATCTAAAAACCTCAGAGTGCCGCAGACAATGCAATAAATCCGAGTATTGATCAACAATAGGCGTTTTTGATGCCTAATGATATGACAACAGATAGCTTATGCGTAACTGTTCGTCATGTTAGACAATACGAGTTATCTTTGATTTATAATCACAATTGTTTACAAATATTTTAAAAAACGCTCAATTTCTGGCATCAACTATACAGACATTTGATTGTCGATATTGTATCGAATCGAAGACAATATAATTTTAGGGCACCAATCTGTCCTATGTGTGGGCGCCATAGCATCTGTTTTTGAAAGTTGAAAATATGATCTTGATTAGTTCAACTTTCGATTAAAACAAAAATATGAAAAAATAAAAATCTAAAAAGTCTTTTGAAATAGATGAAATTTCGTCATTTTAGCTTCAGTATTTTCGTTAATTCAAGAAATTTATAAACACAATGTTCTAATATTACAATGGGATTCTAGAGCGCGTTTAAAATATCTGATCAAGACAATATTGTGATCATAAACTTTCCTCTTTCCGACTTCTCAATGAAATAAAAATGAGAGTAAAAGATTCTAACTACCATAAGAAAGCGCACAAAAATTATAATAAAAAGAAATGATTGAATCGATAATATAAGGATTCTTCGGTTATCAAAATATGTAATAACCTAAAATCTAACAGTTATCCAAAGTTAGGAATAACAGAAACAGTGTACACACATAGGATATTAGTTGTTTAAAGCTCTACAAGAATAAGTTATGAGAACTGTTATTGTTGTGTAAAGCCGAGAATGTCATATATTCAGTTTTCGCATCTCGTTAAAATAATGAAGAATACACTATACTGAATCTGAATATCCGATTTTTTTCAATTTGAATTGAAGGAAAACATTTCAGAACAATGAAAATTTTGATAAAAAGCAAATACCTTCATTACACAGAAATAAACAACATTTCGCCAATAGAAACAATAATTTTGCGAACTTTCACAAATCGTTAATGAATGAAAATATATGCTTCAAGTGACCCGAAACTTCCATTTTTCATATCAAATTTTTGTCGTAATGATAAAAATTCAAATCAGCCCTCAAAATTTCAAATTTATCGTTCATTATTGCTAGCATAATTACGATGTAGGCATTATAATTATCAATTTTTCTCAAATAATATATTTATCAATTGTGATCCATATTACATAAATATCATAGGATATATTGGTTTCTTAAAATTTTTCAGTTGGCCAGACAAATTATTTTTGTGAGCTCCAACGTATAGATCTCCATTTAATTTTTATTGTTAAACTCTACACCTCTTATGGTGAACAAAAATATCGATAAATTTAAAAAATAAATATTACAGCTTTTTAATCTACATATAGAGCTATATCCAATTGTGATAAAATATTTTTGAGAGAATAATAAATTTTCATAGCACTTTTTTATAAACTGAATATAAAATGCCCAATTATGATCTATATATACGAATTATAGAATTAATCCTTCCTCAGCCTTCGCTCCACATTACTCACCAACTTGGAATCGGCTTTAAAGGAAAAGAAGAAATCATTGTCCCTATACAAAATAATCAACATGTTATGATCCCTGAACACTTTAAGCTTCCTGTCCACGACATGATGGACACTGTTTTAGTGAAGGTTATCGGGTTCGGGGACGTCAAATCTTACGCGAAAATGAATATTTCAATTTTACCTCTTAATTGCATAAGCAGAATGAAGCTGAAAATGAAGGCAACTGACGAGATACACGAAAATATCGATTTCGTCGTTGAGGCACACCTCACTGACGCGTGCGTTTCACCATTCTTCGGACCCGTCGTAACGAAAGTGCCTTCGAAATTGGTCCAGATCAAATACAAGAACGGAAAAACTACGATTCGCGAACAAAGAATCAAAATCAACTCTCCGAAAACTGTTTGTCCTGATTCTAAATATCCGAATCCTAAAAAGAGGCAAAGCTTGGATCAACCGCTGACCCCAGCTTTCATCTTCCGCTCCTTTCCATCAAATACCGTCTAGCATTTTCGATTTATATAATTGACAATATTTGTCTGATTTTTGTTGTTGTTTTTATATATTATTATCTATTTGTATTATGTAAACCATGAAATATATGAGTATATGCCACTAAAATCCTCCAATGGCCAAATCTTAATCATATTTCCCTCAAATCAATGTGTTACTCATCTATTGTCAACAGCAATCTATAGCTCGAAAGGATTTTATATTATCAAAACAAAAACTTTGTTTGGTTATATAAAATCTATAATTATATACAAACAATTTTTTACAAACAAAAATAGTTCAAAATTGGTTCTAATATCGTTGGGTGGATAACCGAGTCTATGGCATCAATACTCTTGCTTAATATCTCTGTTTTAATGAAAGACTCGATATAACTGTATTCCGCGAAAGTGAACTTCGGATCATCGCGCATAAGCTCTAGCAAACTATTGGAGTTCTTCTCGTCAATAAAAAAATATGAATACTGTGATATAACTAACAAAATTGAACAAAGTGTCATTTCTTCTGTCTTAGAGAGAGTTCCTGATCTCTCTTTCGTCATGCATAAGAATTTGGTGGGTAATGTGACTTGTTCACTAATAAATAAAGAATCCATTAATCTTATGACTTGATTTGTGATCTTCTTCCAGTGCTTGAAGTCATACTCTACGCTCTTCAGTCGTATGTTCTTGAAATTGTCCAGTAAATCGTCGATAATTATATAAACAGATTCTTTTTCTTCGATAAAATACTTCTCTCCGACAGTATTTACTGTTTTCTGTTGGCCTTTGATGAGGTGGAATACAAGGTTAACGAATAGCATTGAAAAAATTAGATCATTATTCAATGTGAGTGCTGGACAACCGTTAGCGATCAAATAGCTCAATAAATTGAGACTATCGGACATCAAAGCGATATATTTGTTGTCAAAGCTGTGTAATATCTGTGCCAGCAAAATATTCAATTGATCAGTCTGAAAAAGCAGTTCTGAATTATTTGCTTCAAAAGTTCTTATGATAACACCAACCTTGTTGTTAACAATGATCTTTCTTGGTACGTCATAAGTTGTTAAAGCACCGCCACGATAAATTAACATATCGTTCTCATCATGTCGTCTAAAACTGAGAGAAGGAGTGTCAAGAGGCTCTACAATCGAATATTTTTCTATTAATTCTGTCCTTACGTTCACTCTTTTAACATCTTGGAAAACTTTGTTGATATTATAAAATAAACTTGCATCTGGAGCTATTAAATCCCTTTGCATGTGCGAAATTTCGTTAGCTATCTTCTTTGAATTAGTGTAACGAACAATTTCATCGAGATCTTCATAAAAATTAGTTTTCGATGTGTAATTCATGTTATTTTTCTGAAAATGCACAACCACTGTATACCTTAGCAGCATGAACATACCAACAACAATAAACAAAATGACAATCCATAGATTTGATCTGACAACGTTTCTTTGAGCATCATCTGATACTTTTTTAGTGAAATCTGATAAACAGATAGCACCAATGATCTTCCACTGATTGTTGTTATCTATAGTTAATCTCTGATTATTGATGAAAAATCTGTTTTGATCATTTTTGATATTGCATGTGACATCATAGAATTCATTTAGTTTCGTGATGTCCAGACCTGAGGCGCACTTCCACACTGGGTCATTTATCGATGTTAAGTCTTTAGACACTAATGTATCATTCATTATTTCTAAACCCATATCAGAAGACGTAGACACGATGAGATTATTGTGTTGGTCGAGCAATGCGAGTTTTGAGTTCTCTGAAGGCAAAAGAAAATACAGAATGTTTTTCAGCGATTGAATTGTAATCGTGTGTGAAGTCGTTCCATTGAACTTTCCATTCATGAAGAAAGGCGAAGAATACGACACCATGATCATAGGAATGTCATAGTAAAAGTCCACATACGGAGGAACCCATGAACTTTTGTTAGAATTTTGGACATTTACGAACCACGGCTGTGTAAATGTCGTCCAATCTGTTTGCAGTCTATCATAGCCAGAATCTGGATATCCTGGTGAAGGAAATGCGTTTTTAACAAGCCAAATTCTATTAAAACTACTGTTAGGCGCAGGGCTCATTTTTCCGTAGCTTATTGAGTTCAGATTCGGTCCATCAGAAGGCGCAGATAGAGAAAAATACTCGCCATCGATCGATGCAATATCCCACCAAAAAATTTTGTCATTTGAAGCTTTTCTTGACGCGTCAAGCATTCGTATTATGTTTATAGCGTTGTTTTTCGATAGATCGATTATCGGAGAATCGCTTAATATGCCAGAAAACAGATTCGAAAGAAAAACAGCGTTTTTGATAATGTTGTTAACCTGAACAGAAGCATGAACACTCTTTGACATCAAAAGCTGTAGTGTGCGCTGATCAATGTAGTGATTAGACGCAGATGCGAATTGGCTAAAAAATATATTCATCGACAAAATCGAGAATATCCCGAAGCAGAACAGTATTATCGTTTTCCTGATTGTGTATTTCATGTTAATGAAGTAACTGTGAATTTTAACGGAATTACGTTTTGCAATAAAGTTCGTATGAATGTTGTTTGTCAACACTTGGTTCGGCGGGCCCTTCCCGCTGATCTGAAGGTGCTTTTCAAACGAAGTGGGGAAGAGAATCCACTCTTCCCCAAACTCCATTTTTTTATTCTTTGTTTTTTAATGGTTTTCACATTATTTCACACTTCCTGTAGGCATTGCAAATATCATTTTTAAGAACGATATAATTCTGAGGGAAAGCCGGTTTTACTGGACAATATGTTTGGATATTTACGTAATAAATGATTATCTATATTTTAATTTTGATTGTGGTTCAATTTTGTTAATCATAGAAAATAATATTGCTATTTGTTATATGACATGCATGAAAATGTATAAAAATCTCGGGTTAAACTTTTTCATTCAAAATTTAACCCAAGATTGATTGCCATTATATGAGCAAAATAAAATTGACCTGTAAAATTATCGCCTGACAATTGAATTTGTAGCGTAAAAAAAAGATAATTTTACAAAAATCACGTAAATTTCCTAAATTGAGTGTATTCATCCCCTATAATTTTAATCATCAAGCTATTTCGCAAATACTGTTGCGTACCGAAAATTATCACGAAAAGGTGACATTATCTGACAAGTAAACATGAATATTTGACAAATAAATATTTACGTGGCATGTGATTATAAATGATTATTGAAAGAATGATATCCTATATTTGTTTAAATTTACTTTGAAAAGAAAAATTAAGTGCTTCATTGGCACAAATGCCCAAATCTTAGTAATCCAGTCCACAGTTCTTCCTTTCAGACTCGACTTTCGAAATCATCAGAGATTTACTCTACAGAATGCTTCTGAAAGGAAGAATTGTGGGCTGGATTGCTAGCACCTTGGCTACCTGTCCCAATCAAGCATTTAATTTTGCTCTTCTGAGGCATTCTGAAGTGGAAATCTTTGATTTCTTAATGATGGCGTATGAAAGGAAGATCTGTGAGTTTAGGTACTAACATGCGTGGTACCTGTGCCAATGTAGTCCCCAGTTCTTCCCGTCAGACGAGATTTTGAAATAAAAACTAATACATAATTTGAATGATTATAGGACTTTACATGTCAAAAATATTAATATTTCGACAAATAAAACCGGAGATTCTGACGACTTTACGTGTCAGATAATATCACTTTTTATATCGCTTTTTCGTGACAACTTTCAGTACGTGACACTATTTCGCAAATACTTCATATGCCAAAGATATTCTTCATTTTAAGGGTTTAATATTTTTGTCACGTAATCAATAATTTACCAATCTGTCGTGTAATTTGTCAAATATTTTTATTTTGACATCTTTACAATAAAAAAATTTCTTCGAAAAGTGATTTTAATGTAATTGTTTTTATTTTGGAGTATAATAAGATTTTCTTGGAACAAAATAAAATGTAAACATTTGTAAACTGCATTGCACAACTTGGGAGCAAACTTTTTTGACAGACCTCATAGAAAAATTCTATGAGTTTCTCTCTAATTTTGGCAGAACCTACTTCCCAACTTTGATGATTCGATTAACAAGTTTCTCACAGTTGAAAGCCACATTTTAGATATTTGATCGATCTATTGTGTAATGTATAGTGTGGGAGCATTGCATCTTATGTATTTTGCGAGCTTCTTTTTTTGGAGCTTATTATGAATAAAAATTGAGACACTCCCGACTTTTGAAATCCAGTTTAATAATGTTATTTTTATTTCTTTGCCATGCGAGGCCAAAAAGCGGCTGGATTTTTGAGAGAATACCGAGGTTTCCTTATAGCATTCGACACAGAGATTTCAACATTACAAATTTACAAGATTCGGTAAAGATTAAATTAAGAGTGGATGGAAATATAATTGATGTTGATTCATCAGAATTTATGATATATGGTTGGTGTAGAATATCAACTTCATCAAGGAATTTCGATAATTCAGAATATATGCAAGTTATTCACACATAGACCTTGGATTCAAAATAGATATTAAATTCGATAGTACGGTGGTTTTAATGGGGATTATTGTGGTCATAATTTCTCAACTACAGGCATTATTAATTACTACAGAGAACGAAATGTAACATTCCTTCTTCGTGATTCAGCTTATGTAACAGACGTTGACACTTACCGTTTCTTACCTGAAGTAAATTACCAAGATTATAGTTGTATATAGGTGAATGATAGTCATAGAGATGTTCGAGTTGGAGATGGTGGTCAAATTTCCTTTCCATGGTAAGGATGCAAATTTGCGATGAAAACATTTTCTTATGTTGTGGGAATTGGAAAATATAGAAAATATGAACTTTCTCTTATGAGTGAAATTTAAAAATCATGTACTCCATCATCACATTTGAAATTGCAATTTTCGATGGGCTGTATGCCAAAAGGGATGTTAGTGGTACTAAAGGTTATAGAAAAGTATTTGATGTGACTTTTCTACTACAATTTTATGATGAATTTGATCTTCCACTTTCTGAATTCGCGAATACACAGTAAAATTTAAACTTTTTTACAATGAAGCTTCAATTGATTCTCTTTCATTCAAAGTCGTTGTAAAACTTCCATACCACCGAAAATCGCATTTTCCAAGTGGAGCAAATCTTGTGAGAAATATAATTTCACTTTCAATGTTGCTTGTAGCACAAGTTGCGCAATTTTCCCTAAATTTGATGATCAAAATACAACCATTCTTCACAACTTAATTGTTGCTTTTGATGGAGAAATCACAAAAGAAATTATTATTCCATCAACTGAACCATACATCAATAGTCTTTCATTTTATGCTGAGGATGACTTTCTCAACAATCGAAAGAACTATTTTTATTTCTCTTTGACATTCCATAATTTTGTAACAGAAAAACACATGTTGTTTCAACATATTTAATCAAAAGGCTAATAACAAATCCCCGACGCCTACAATAGAGATGGATGTAATTAGCAAAGAAAAGCAAAGATAAAAATAAACAAAAAATCGATGATTGAAGTTCTTGAGATCAATGAAAACATCATAAACAGACTCTAGGATAAGGAAAATAGAATATCGTTATGCTAGACTCAACAGCTAGTAAATTAGATCCAATGATTTGATTGTATTAGAGATTCTATGACTTCACTTTCAAAACCTACATATAGATATAAACTTCGCTGATAATTCTCTCACAGTAATATCACTCAAATATTAATTCACTCAACAACATTGATTCTCTCATAATACAGTTTGTTGGAGGAACAGATTCATGTCAAAAACATCAAAATAGATAAATGTTAAGGAGCTACAGCAGTGATAGACACAGCCAACAACACAATAACAAAGTTAAGATAAAAAAAAACGAATTGAGTGAAATCTAACAGAGGAGTTTCAACTCTCTATTTTGGCCCCTGGCCACTTTCAAGCTACCAGACTTAGTGTGTAAGCTTGCAAAGGCACGATGATGCTTACACTCCTTTTTCAATTCACAATTCGCCTTTTTAACAAAGATGCAAATCATATTCTTAGTGAAAGGTGCTTTTTAACACGAGAAGCATTGAGAATATAACACACAAGCTTTTTTCATCAATGCTATCATACTAAAACCTCGATCAAAAGCTTTTAACGTTGATATCGAAATTCAATTTCGTCAAGAATCCGAAATAAGACAGATCAAAGCTTTCCAAATTTATAAATGAGTAACACGTAGTTATAATTTCATATACAATTATTCATTATTGTATAAACTTCTAATTTCAAAATGTCGATTTACAAGTTTTAAAGCATTTTATTCAATGAAATGCAATATATTGTCTTTGCAACTAATCCTGCATAAAATGAGCTTATGAATTTAATCAATCAATAAATAGCAAAATATTTACTTTAAATAACAGGATAATTATTCTCATAACACCTCATACATGTCATCTCTTACATCATAGTTCACTTCTTTTAAAAAAACAAACACAAAAGGACTTAGATCTTAATCGAGGTGTATTGACTTCGAGTGTCCACAGGCAACATTGCCAGTATGATCAATATGCTTTAGTGACGATAGGAATACACACTATCCGGTTGGATATTACTATTGTCGCTTATGTTGATCCACTATTTACATTTTAGCAACAAATTACAAATTAAATCAACAAAAAGACAGCGGATGGTATATACATATCATTGTATTCCATTCAGTGATGTGTCAGTACTATATAAAATGATATTTAAAAATATAGATATTTTCTTATTTTCTATTATGAGTTAAAAATGTATTATTAGAAGACAGTTCTGTCCGGCTGTGAGTGCAC
Source organism: Trichomonas tenax (assembly GCA_023091735.1). Taxonomy (NCBI): domain Eukaryota; phylum Parabasalia; order Trichomonadida; family Trichomonadidae; genus Trichomonas; species Trichomonas tenax. The sequence continues at coordinate 6,511 of JALKBU010000619.1, read as the reverse complement.
TTGAATAGCTTAAGCTTGATTGACCAAGAATATAACCAAAAATAGAAAGCAAAATTCAAAATAAATCCAAACTTTACAAATTATTTTAATTTTAAAAATTTATTATATCATTGCTAATACCATTTCAGTCAAATACAGACGATAAGTGTCAAAAAATTGATACAAAAAGTGCCTCTAACCGTTTAGTCGGGTAACTAAAAGCATCTGTATATATCGCACATATGCATGATATTCTAAATTCACCAATTTTGGTCGCTAAATTCCAAAAAATGGAGTCAATACACTTCTATCTTAATTCAGTAATATTAATACGAATCTTAACAAAGTGCAGCACATTTTCTTCCTGTTGCATCTATAATGAGCCGGCTCATTATAGATGCAACAGGGGCAGAAATACGTTTTTTTGGAGTGATCCGTGACATTGTTTTGTGCCAATTCGTTAGTTGAATATAGTATTGTCTAACAGTTTGATATCGGAAAAACTTGGAATTAATGCAGATTATCAATAAAAAATAAGATTGAAATTTCAAAAAAGTTTTTTTTTGTTTTCATGAATACCAATAATATCGAATATTGCATTAATAATGAATGGCAGTATTGCTTTAGAGACTTGCACTTCAATGTATATCATAGAAATGAAAGATCTCAGAATTAGCATGCAACAATAGTATATTAGAATGTGCTATTCAGTCTATACTAGTGTGTCCTGATGTGGTTGCGATCCTTCACTTGAAAAGAACAATATTATCTGGATAAAATGAATCATTGATGATATTTCTAAAAACTAAATTGGCACATTAATGCTAAATACGCATGTCGACTTCTATGAAAATTCACGCCTGTAATACACATAGTATTTGCACCAAAAAAATATTTAGGGGGAGTAACCCTGCCCCTAAATAAATAAATTCTATAGCCAAAATGAAGCTATATCATCAATGTGGTATTCATGTCTACAACCCCACCTAAAAACTTCAATTTGGTTAATCTTTATCACCGATATTAAATCGATCTTTAAAAATTCTGTAAGGAATTGTGTGTGCTGATGAATACCTAGAGCAGGCAATTAAAGTCTTAATATAATCAATTATCTAGGTTCCAAATAGGAAATTTGTAATTTATCAATTAAAAAAAGAGCTCTGAGTATAATGTTTATGCCTTAATCATAAGGCATATCGATTTTTAAGAACGTTGATTGTTTGATACCTTGAGAAAAAATTAAAAATCGAATTTTCCGTAAATTTATCAATATATTTTCATGGGTTATCATGTAATTACGATGCAAGTCATAACATTAGTAGATTTACTGTGCAAATGCGAATAATGCTTAATGATGAAAATAAAAAAAAGTCGAATAAAATATGAAGCAAGAGGAAATGTACGATGAGAACGGATGTGATACATCCTTCAGCATTAAGTGACTGGGAAAAATTGATTAAAATTACCAAATATTATTAAGTTGGAAATCGTGGGACAGGTGCCGGAGATTTGGCTGCCAGACCTAATTCGTTCATGGGTTAGCTTAGTTTTCGAGCCTTGTGAGAGTTTGGAATGAAGGCCCGATCATTGGGATTTATGCTTAAAAATAGGGGTGATAAAGGGCATGATTCCTGGATTATCCCTTTTAAGGGCAAAATTGAATAGTGTGCAGCTATCTTCGCATTTTTTAGTGTGCAACATAACCTTATACACATTCAAAAATTGAATTATGTCTACGTTTTGGTCTTACACAAAGAAAAATTTCGTAATCTGAGTTAATGTGACATATATATACTATGCATAAAATGAATCATAACGGCTGACTTAAAATCTGTAAATAATATAAAAACCTCAGAAAATACAAAAATTACACATAAAATTTATTTTAATAAATGATAACGCACATAAACTACATTTTTATGTGCTTCAATTATATTAATGAAAAATTTATGATAAAACATAATGTGTAACATGTAGTGGGTTCATACTCAAAGTTTGAGTTTTTGATATTGAAAATATTATAAAAGTGCCATTAATTATAATCGTAAATGGAATCTTTAGATGAGCAAATATCGAGACAGAGAAATCTCATAGCGACGATGGATGCTCACTTTGAGAAACAGGTCCAGAACTTGAATATGCAGATCGATAGAAGAAAGTTGGCGAATGAGATGGTGAAAGAACAGGCAGCAATGGCAAATAACAGAGAAAAACACAAACCTAAGGAACCAAAGCCTCCTCTTAAGCAACTTCAGCCGATTATTAAACCAAGGGGTCGAAGATGAAATATTTTCTCTTATATTGTATCTCATTGCTCATTTTATAGCATTTTATAATAGTTTTATTCATTTCTAAGCAGTTTATTGAATATTATTTTAATAATTGCTGAATATTATTCAATTTTTAACACCCAATACTTGAAATTACACCAACAGATGACACAGAAATATTTTCCCGATGTTTTTCATTCAGTAATAGAGAAATCAAAATGATATCAATTTTATTTCATGATACATGATGCAGAACGAATGATATTTTAAGATTTAGTCAATTACAGTTATGAAATTAGAGCACTGCATTACAAAGGGATTGAAATATAATAAATAATCTTATTCAATATCGATTTCATTCATTACTAAGTGCTATGAAGATAAAACATAAAGAACATTGTTGCTCATAATATAGACTATTCTCTATTAGGTTCATTTTGATTTCGATTCAGCGCAAGTCTTTTCTCGTTTATTTTCTTTTGCTCATAAGAATGCAATTAATACATGCTGATGACTTTAGAACAAAATGATATAAATTTGCCAAGCAAACTGAATTTTATATGAGAGAAACAAGTCAATGAAAACAAATTTCAATAAAATTGTGTTTTTTAAAAAATTTTAGAGATATAGTTGCGCAACTTCTCATATAACTAAATAAGCATTAATAGATCATGGATGCAGTGATTATCTTTATATTTTCAAATTAGAAATTGAAATGTTCCAATTTTTGTCACAAAAAATGCCAATTGAACCTAATGGACATTGAAAACATATAGTATAGAAGATATACGTTAAGAATATAACATCAATTTCATCCAATGTCAAAAAAATTCGATAGAACATTAAACGTATCAAAATTTTTATAAAACAAGCATTGAAATCAGATGTAGAATATAAATATAGCAAAATTAGAATGAGAACGATAAATTGATTGAAAAAATTGGCAAAAAATCTTTGAAGTGATAAAATGATGGAAAAGTACAAACAGATCAAAGAGCTGGGTGAAGGCAGCTACAGCAAAGCGATCCTCGTCCAGTCCTGCGAGAACGACAAGCGCTATGTTATCAAAGAGACCGTCTTTACGGAGTTACTAAGCAAGAAAGACAAGATACGCTAAAAGAGGTCACAGTGTTGAAATTTCTTCAGCATCCTTACGTCGTTAGCTACGTAGAGAGCTTCCACGAGCGTGGGAACCTCTACATCGTCATGGAATACGCTGATGGCGGAGATTTGGCACAAAAAATACAAATGCAACACGGAAAACACTTTACTGAGGACGAAATCTTGCACAACTTCATACAATTGTCACTTGCAATCAAGCACATTCACGATAGAAAGATCCTACATCGAGATTTGAAATGTCAAAACTTTTTCTTGAAGAAATCCGGTGATATCAAGTTGGGTGACTTTGGTATTTCCTAGGTTCTAGATTCTACCTTACAAGTGTGTAAAACACAAATAGGAACTCCTTATTATCTTTCTCCTGAGATTTGTCAAGGACAACAGTATAACTCGAAGACGGATATATGGTCACTTGGATGCATATTGTACGAATTGTACACACTCAAGCACGCATTCAATTCACAAAACATGAATGCTTTGTTGATGAACATTATTTGCGGAAAATACGCTCCAATTCTGTTAATGTATTCTAACGACTTATGGCAATTGTTTTCCGACTGTTTGACGAAAGATCCAAAAGCGCGTCCTTCGATATATTCTTTCTCGTCCGATTATCAAGAATTGGATTGCTGAAAAAGTCTCTGGAACACCGATTTCTCCACACAAGGAGCGCCCAACGAGCCAGAACCACAACAGGGTCGAGAAGAAGCCTCCTTTAGTGTTTCCCGACCCGGTTAAGAAGTATCACGTTTCTGAGCAAAAGAAAATCTCTCCTGTTCCAACACCGACGTATTTCGAGCCAGATGCAGCGATCGATGTTCAGATGGACCATTAGTACAACCGAAAGGAGCACGAACTCAATCGCAAGCAGATTCACGATGAACTTTATAACTCTCCAAATCCATTCCTTCCTCAGGATGATCCAATTCCTCCAAGGCAGCAATCTCCAATGAAATCCCGCGACAAATTGCTCACAGATGATGCGGCAGAGAGAAGGAGGATCTGGGAGATGAACCACGATGAAGCTAAGGCCAACAAGATGAGAATCATGTCCCAACTTAGCGATTTGAAGCAACTTGAAGAATCACCGAGAAGATTTAACCCCGAAAAAGAGAAAAGAAAGAACGATGTAATGAAGGAAGCTTTAAACATCAAAGCGAACTCTAATGATGATGACAGCTTCAGTGAGCCAAAGCAGCCTTCGCTAATCAAGAGGAAGAGCACTGTCACTGAAATTCTAAGCTGCCAAGGCAACGAGTCTCTTTTCTACAGAGCAGAAGTAATCAGAGCATTCTTGGAGCGCGAAATCGGCATTGATGGATTGATCGACTTGAATGAGCTAATCCTTGAAGAAAATGAAGGTCCATACATCAACAATCCAATCCCTGCTAAATATGATCCACAAGTCATCGTTTTGACTCGTCAATTACTCATTTTGGATGATATTCTTGCAAAAGTTCAATAATTATTCTAAATTTATATGTTTATTCGATCGATAACAAACCGTTCCATTTTTACTCTATTTATGCAATTTAAACAATAACAAATCAAATATTGAATTTTCTTTTAATGAAGTTTGAGCTGAAATAGAACAGTAAATAGTTAACACAATGATAGAAGAGATTATTCTGAACAATGCAGTATTATTTTCATGGGATTATATCAATGAATATGAAATTCAAAAAGGTACGAAAACTCTTAACCTTATTTTACCACCGAAACTTCATTCAGTAAAGTTCTTACAGCAAGTTATTGGATTTAATTATTCCGCATCATATTACTATTCAATACATCTAATAGTTATTGGGTAAGCAAAGTTGTATAAAATGCCAAGAAAATAAAGTTTAATTTGATATTAAAAAACGACAAAGTTGTTTATGCTTCATAATGATAGGATAAGCTTCTTATATAAAAATATTGATATACATCTCCAAAAACATATACATAATTTTTCAATAATTTCAAAAAAATATTGGCACATAGGATTTGCTAATGGTTTAAGTATATTGCTAGATCCCATTAGTAAGTAAATATGTCTAAATGTGATTACAAGAAAACTGTTACAACTTGAGATTCGAATTGAATCTCGAGATATATTATAGTATCTCGTTGTTTTTAATACTCACAATGATAACTTGTACTGTTGTGAGCTTATTGAACTACAATTATTTACATCTGGCCGTTTCGGATATTAGTAGTATATGTATGGGGGGTGTATGTCGTTTTTTGTAACTATATATAGTGGGGACAATAACTAATATATAGTGGGGGAAAAACTAAGCTAATTTTTTTATTATTTATTTTTATTCTTACATAAAATGTTTATTGTTTTGAACGAATTAAAAAATATTGGTGAAGAAAGATTGGCTAACTTCGACTCTTTGAAATCAATAATTACCGATAAAACAATTCGCATTAACGAAAAGTATCAACCGAGACGTACAGCTGAAAACGTCGCAAACTTAATTTTCGTGTCAAACAACTCTTACCCTGTCAAAGTTGAAAACGGCGACGGAAGTTATGTTGTTCTTTCATGCAATGGCAAGTACAAGGGTAATCATGCTTTTTGGACTAAAATGTTCTCATCATTTACGAATGAATTTTATGAAAACCTGATTACATACTTCATGTAGCAAGAACTCAGTGAATTTAATCCTCGCAATATTCCGATGACTGAAGCCGAACAAGATTTGATTGAAGCATCAAGAACACCTTTGGATCTTTGGATTTGCGAACATTACGATGATTTAAAAAAGGCATTCCTTGTTCAGACGCTTTATTTTCAAAGCCAAAAGAGATGAGAGACAAGAATTTTCAACTTCAAATTAAAGATAAATGCAATCGCCAACGTTTAACAATTGATTCGAAAAGGGTTTGGTGTTACGTGTTAAAAGATGAATACAAACAAATTTATTCACAAAAGTTAGTAATAAACATTTTGCAGATTTTGCAACTGCACCGCATCTCTGCGAAATGTTGGATGAGTGTGATCACTACTTACATCAGACCTTGTCAGAGTCAGTGGTACAAACTCGAATCCCCCATGTAGTGATTAAAATTTTCATTTCTTACAAAATTAACGTTATTATTGATTTTAAAACTAATGACTATATAGAATCTAGTCACTTTTAAAAATAATA